>BLKM01000363.1:821762-939439 GCA_013340265.1 Coptotermes formosanus
CCACCACGTGAATCATCAGGCTACTGTTTAGATTTATAACCTATATTTAAGTATAAGTCTAATGGTTACTGTAGCTATCAGGGCTCTGGAGTTGGAGTATCTAGTTAAGATTTTAGACTGAGGTCGGAGTCGGAGTCGGTACATTTTTACCGACTCCGACTCCCCATAAAATTCCTTCCGACTCCGACTCCACAGTCCTGGTTGCTGTTCGAAATTTTGTGAACGCGCCTAAAAACTCCTGAAGTAGGGATGGTGACAAGTTATCTATCAGCCACCCTAGCAATATTTTACTATCTTCTGCTGGTGAATTCTGATTGGTGATTTCCCAACAACACAGGTAGTGGTAGGGATTGTCCCATTCGGCAACTGAGGGTCTGTTGGTCTGTGAAGGGTTGATGAAGAGAGGTAGTTGGAGTGAGTTGCCGAATTCTGAACAAAGGCAGTCGGTTTCATTGGCCAGCAGGTTCCTTTACATCTTGCCTCTGGGTCTGCGCGGGAAACAGCCGGCTGCATGACTTGGCTTATCCTGCTACTGCACTTGACGTTACCTTGGCGGCGAATACTAAACATTACGGCCTTCTGGGATATGACGCCGTGTAGTCGGGTAAATACGTATAAAGAATTCAGAGGAATCCACTGCATCTACCTCACGGACGAAGTGTGTACACCACCCTGAAGATGGTGGCAGACGATAGCTCAGAAACGTCGGCACCTGTATATATTACATACACTTGTTGAGTCATTATAATACAGGTGCTGCTGCGCCTGCTAACACCGGGTTTTTCGCAGTGCCCAGCCCGTTCCACCTTACTTACAAAGGGCACTACTAACCTACTCGAATGTCTGTTAGAATTTACACATTTCACAACGCTTCGCCCTTGGGGCTGGAGAGGAAACCTCAGCCCATGTACTGTGTGAGTGTGAAGCCTTGGCAACACTCAGCCATATCTATCTGGGACCCTTTTTCTTGGACCCTGAGAATGTGAGAGGTCTGAGTCTAAGGGCCAACTGGAACTTCTTCAGGAGGCCAGGGCTCTTGTGACTTGGACCTAATGAGGGTGCATAAAGGGCCTGTGAAGGCCTACGTACAACGGGACCGTGAGGGCTCGACCCACATTTACTAACTAATACTCAACACTTCGTCCTCAGCTTCTGGTTGTTTTGCGTGGCGCTCCCACTTACACCTGCCTTTGTACAAAAATGTACCTAGCTGTCTTAGGTCAGTTGTTCTGCAGCACATCAAAAGTTTCTTAAACGCTAGGTACTTGTATATAAAAATTCAACGCATAAAATCCCAGTAGACCGCACTTTCATGTGTACACCGTGCATCATCACCACAAAAACCAAGTACGTGACACGTCAGACCCAAGCCGTTGTCATACTTACAACATTCGTTTTAATATTATTTTGCATCAAAAGAAGCCCCAGCATACTGATGTTGCGGCAGGTTACCAGACTCTTCGTAGCTTCATCATCTCGAAGTCAATAACATGTAATAGGCCACAGCCGTAAAATGTCAACTGTACACACAGTTACACCTTGTCATACAAATACGGCAATACACAGCCCTAACCAGTGATGTCACAATAGCGTACAAATCAATCACTATTTTTATGCACGACATTTCTTTGCCGCCGATCCCAGTGGCCGCGCCGTCTAAGGCGTAGGTCTGCGGCCGAGCGCTTGCTGGGATTGTGGGTTCGAATCCTGCCAGGAGCATGGATGTTTGTCTCTTGTGAGTGTTTGTGTTGTCAGGTAGAGGTGTCTGCGACGGGCCGATCCCTCGTCCAGAGCAGTCCCACCGACTGTGGTGTGTGTGTGAGTGTGATCAAGTGAAAAATAAACAACCTCGACACCTGCTGTGAGTAGGTAGAAGGGGGAAGGACTACGACATTTCTTTGTCAGATACGCGTCTTGAGAATTACGAAATTCTGTCAGGATTTAAGTACTGGGAACAACAACAGGGTATACGTGGTAAAACAATATTTCACACTAAACACTCGAAGATGCATACTCTCTAATATCTAAATGCTTTTTCCATTCCACAGAAAACACAAACTGTGTCTCTGTTACAAAGCTAACCACCTTGATGTCCCGTACAGACGAAACCCTATATACGCCCCTTGGGAAGACGCAGAATTTATAAATGCAGAAGTAGGTGGCACACAGAATAAAGACTGTGGTTGAATTAACAACACTGTCAGGAAATCATTGGAACTATGACCATCTCTTTTTGATTTCCGAATAACCAGGCATCACGTACATGAAATATGTAGTTTTCGGGGTTTTGTAAGTTATGACTACGCTTAATAAATTTCAATTCTATCACACACATCCGGATAAAAAGATCTGAAATAAAAGGCAAAGAATGCTTACAGTCTTCGATTCTGCACAACCTATTAAGGTACAAAACGTTAATGCAGCAATGACCTACAGACGCTCGTGCAATATTTCTGGCTGTGAGAAGCAGAAGGTTGTAAGTCCAATTTTACCATATTGGAGGCAATATGTACACAATTTTTCTTGGACCAATATGCGACTTACAGCTGTTTAATTCTTGGTCCAGCTACACTAGGACAGTATTTGGACCTAACAGACATCTGCATCTGAAAGAGGTTGAAATTCTACCAAAAACGGTGTATTGTCTCAAACCAAATTGGACTTAACAACCTTCTGCTTCTGACATCCAGATTTTAAAGTCTCACTACATTAGATAATAAACAACGCAATCTGATGTGACGTGAAACCGTGCAGTATGACATTCACCGACGTTTCGGAGAAATATACTGTCTTCATTTTCTTCAGATAGAGACAAAATTTTCCTCCGAAATGGTACTAACCATCTAACAGACCACACGACAGCATTATTGCATGGTTTGGTACCTTAAGTTTCATGACGCCGTTTCAGATTGGTTGATCATGTCACGCGGAAAGTTAACAGAAAAAATTTCTTTCACAGAATCCAAATGGAATGCCGGGACGGATACCGGTGGTTACTGTATCCTCACAACCAGCAGAGTGTGAAGATGCGTCACTGCATTTAAACTGCACAGGATGTGTATTCCATTAACAGACAACAACTTATATTCTATAAACATCCTCTGCACTGCGAAACAGAGCCAACTTATGCACTATATTACTGTTTAACATGTTGTAATTCACATTTTAATGCGTATCTTACGTAATTTGAAGGTGGCCCCTTCATAATAGCATAGTTATTGCCGAAACATGTCGCGGAGTTGAACGAAAAAGGCAAAGGTTAACCTTTTAAAGCCTAGCGGTAACTTTACATACGACCAGATTTAACATTAAAAAATTCTACGTGGTGCTCACATTGCGTTTATGTGTTTTGTACGAATCTCAGAACAAACAGCAACTTTTGCCTTATAAAACATTAAGAGATTGGTTTTTATAACCGAAGTGGAGAGTGTTTACAGCGCGGTACGCACTGAGTCCTTATATAAAACACATACGCTTCGTCTTTAAAGGGTTAAATAAAATAAACAGTAACATTGTGCATAAGCTGGCTCTGTTTTGCTGTATTGATCATATGCACGGAAATGAATAACATAAAATCCTCTGTACTGTAAATAACTAGTATAAAATTATACGGAGCCCGACACGGGACAAAATTAAATTCGACTAACAATATTCAGTGTAGGGCCCGCAAACACGTCAGTCCTTTATAGCACAGTGATCACTGTGTATAAGCCTACCAACTGTTCAACATTCAAAAGTTCTACGTTCTGTCCACAGAGTTCATTCAAAGCATTTCTTATGTTTATCACAAAAAACAGCTATTTTTTCATCTAAACAGCATTAACTGATTAAGACTCTGTAACAGACAGGCAGTTTAGTTTTCTGTACCGTCGGAAATTAAGGCCTGTTTAGATGAACTTGACACTGCGAAGGGTTAACTAAACCGCAGGCAGATGAACAGCAAGACTGCGTTACATGTTTATATTGCTATCTTCATTTGACGCAGATTATTGTTATAGCTGATAATTTATTGACGCTGTTTAGTGAAGGATCCACCCGCACGTAAGCAAACTTTGTATTCTATAATTACACTCTGCAAAGTTTGTAAGATCAATTTCTCGATAAGGATGCTCCCCTGCCCCAGGTCTGTGACCTTGTGAGGACCTAACAGATGTCTTGCTCTTCCTCCCACAGAAACATAATTTCAGACGAGGTTAGTAAGGCCTTTCACTTTCATTTTGGGCCTAGGTTCGATCATGGGCCAAGCCACTGCGGCTCAGTCCATTAGAAAACTGAGTTACAGGCCCCAGTGTCGCTCCTCTTGACGCTTTAACCTTTTAAAGCCTAGCGGTAACTTTACATACCACCAGGTTTAACGTTAAAAAATTCTACGTGGTGCCCACATTGCGTTTATGTGTTTTGTACGGATCTCAGAACAAACAGCAACTTTTGCCTTATAAAACATTAAGAGATTGGTTTTTATAACCGAAGTGGAGAGTGTTTACAGCACGGTACGCACTGAATCCTTATATAAAACAGATACGCTTCGTCTTTAAAGGGTTAAATTAGTAAGTTTAACCTGAATTACATATAAAGCTTCAGTTCCTACCGCGCAGTAAACACTCTCATCCTTGGTTATAAAACACCATCACCTAATGCTGTGAAGGGACACAGTCACTGTTGGTACATAGAGCAACCAACAAGCTTTGCTTTTTGGAAGTAAAACTGACCATATATCGAAGGTTTAGTGGGAGAGTACATTAGGTGTTAACACCAGAAGCGTATCAGAATGCCAGGCAAAGACAGCCTTGGCCGGGATGTGGAGCGGACTGCCAGGAGATGTGGGGCACACAATGGCGCCTCCTGTCCTCATGACGGTATCTCCCATCAAATTTGCTGTAAGAAGCGAAACAAAGTGAGAACAGAGTATCAAGACGAACCGGGTTATTGCTCGCTCGCAGCACAAGGCCACCGGGCAGTACTACCCACTGCAAAAGCATATGAACCTGAAGCTTACGTACTTGATAACCGTAACACGTGGCGCACAGAACACAGTTATTACACTTTTCGTGTTATTGATGCCTGCAACTGTTGCGTATAAGCCAGGCAGCTCAGTTAGTATAGTGACTATGCTAACGGCTAGACGACCGGGGGATGCGGGATTCAGTTCCCAGCGAGGCCAGGAAAGTCCCCTCTAATTTTTTTTTTACAGCTGTGCAGATCTGTTACTGCTCTGGGTAGAAAATTTTTACACGACCTGACGACTGCGCGGCACTTTAAAAATTTTCTTGTAATATGCATAATAAACAATATTTAAATGAAAATTAAAAAATTCCACATGTGCGGCAACAATTCAGTGTGTGTGGGAGCATTTCAGTTGCAGTGCGGCCGCGCACCCGCGCAGCTTAGAGGGAACATTGGAAGCCGGGTATTTTTCTCTTTGCTACTGTGTCCAGTGGCAGCACTGGGACCTACCGAGTCTGCAGTCCAACGGGTACACGGGTCTCTGTCCCAGAGGGTTAAACGACGTGGCCGTGCATCTAATCACTCACTTTCGTCTTGTGTCGAAGATTAAAAGGCTGACGCTGTACCTCCAATCTATATACGTCATTCCTGGCGTGTATTTAATTAGACACAGTGGATCGTGCCATGGGTCAGGCGGTTAGTCGCTGGCCCCTCACCGCGGAGGCCAGAGTTCGATTCCAGGCCAGTCCACGAGCAATTCGTGGTGGACGAAGTGGCACTGGGACAGGTTTCTGTCCGAGCACCTCGGTTTCCACCTGAGAGTATCATTCCACCATTGCTCCACACTCATTAATAATCCACCATCGACACTATATAGTCTTAGCAACTGACAGCGTCGTTAAAAAACATACTTAAAGAAATTAAACACCGGCCACTTTTAGCCCTTACATCAGCTTTGCAAAATGAATGTAGCAATATAATTATCATGACGTCACATTGAGGATTTCAGTAATTAAAATCTGGTAACGGGGGAAAAAAATGACAACACACAGCCGAACTCCACCCGTCTGTCCAGCAGCTTCCTCTCCTATGTGCGTCTTCACCCACTGCACAAGTTACCTCTCCTAGCCTACTCTGCCTATCGTTTCATCTCCCGCTTTGTGCTCGCCTTTTGTTACTGCTGTTGACGCAGTTGTGCAGTGCTGGTTGGATGGGGGAGCAGGCGGTTAGCTAGAACATCCACTGGCCGTGTTCATGCTTTCGCTGACCCAGGTACAGCTATTAAGTAACTAATTAATCCAGAAAACAAACTGCATGGATCAGAAACATTGTTTAGATGCTGATAGCAGTTCAGCTGTTAAACAAATTTTTCGTCTTGCATGGACCTCGAAGTTTCATTACCGTCTTCACAAAAGTGAAACACTGACCTATCGGAGCCAGACGAATCTAGTAAACAGTCCCCTATTTGACTTATCTTAATTCAGTTTAATGGTATCTTCCCTTCTACGTCTAGTTACTCCCAGCAGTCTCTTCTTTTCAGGTTGTCCGAAATGTTACATGCATTTCTCATTGCACCCACTGCCGCTCCTTTCTCAAGTCCCCTGATTTCATCAGCCTAACATTATCTGGTACAGAGTACAATTCATTAAACTGTTCATTTGGCGATGTTTCTAATTTCTATTTTACTGTCCCCCTCTTAGATCCAAAGACTCCCTTCAGTCTCCTGTTCTCGCGGGGGGGGGGGGCGCGCTGCAACTGACCAAAAAACGAATGTCTGCAGTTATTAACATCGGATAGATTTGTGGCTGGTGCAGTGACTGTGGGCTGCATTTGTCAGCAGAGTGTTGCCCGGGTAAGTAATTTTAACTTCTTGTATACTTCTCACACATAGGCACACACACACACACACACACACACACACACACACACACACACACACGTAGACCCCACATATACATGAAAGACAAAGGGAGGAATGGAGATATAACTCCACGTATTGATATCCCTGCCACATGACGCAGGTAAATGGTCAGCTTCAAACCCGTGCAGCCTTATCCTGGCACCCACTGGACAAAAGGCTCGGTCAGCCGCAGAACCACTCTGGACGCAACGCCTGAAGAAGTACGGTATCTCTTCTCCCTATCAGGAATTGAACCCCCAATTACACGGCTGTCCACCCCGTAGCCTAGTCAATAACGAACAGAGCTATCCACACACATCCATATAAATAACACACACAAAGATAAAAATGTTCGTGTCCACTCCATTAACTTTTAAAGCCTAGCGGTAACTTCACATACCACCTGGTTTAACATTAAAAAATTCTACGTGGTGCCCACATTGCGTTTATGTGTTTTGTACGGATCTCAGAACAAACAGCAACTTTTGCCTTATAAAACATTAAGAGACTGGTTTTTATAACCGAAATGGAGTGTTTACAGCGCGGTACGCACTGAGTCCTTATATAAAACAGACACGCTTCGTCTTTAAAGGGTTAACGCATACAGTGGGAGAAGACGCATAGCTCCAGTACTTGTTAACCTCGGCGCTACATGGAGGTGAATGGTGAACCTCACGCTCCGGTTGCTTTACCCTCGAGAGAAGAAATCCTGTACCCATTCAACAGGAAGTTGGGTGGAACCCAGAGCCGATCTAAACGTGTGTCTCTTCTTCATCTTCTCTCCTTTTGCTCCTGTGTGGAAGGAACACTGGGCCTTCGTGAAAACTGAACAGGAGTGGAGAAGCGTATATCGTTTGTCCCCACTGGGGCTCGAACCCCGAACCGTCCAGACCGTAGCAAGTCGCTATACGGACTACGTTGTCTCGGCCCCAATAAATACATAAATAAATAAATAAATAAATAAATAAATACATACATAAATAAGTGAATAAATAAATAAATAAATAAGTGAATAAATAAACAAGCAACCACATACATGTGTAAGTACATGCACACATTTTTTCCACACGCGTACACCTAAGAGTAAATTTAACTGTACCAGACTAGAATTACAGCGTAATGTGTCTCAGGGTCAGCTTTTGTTAGAACGGTAACGAAGACTGTTACCGGCGATAAGGACGCTGGCGGGAGGCCCACCTGAGTATCGAGCCGCGCGAGGAGCGTCTGTCTAGACCTGTTTTTTGCACAGTGACGGTCTCCATGGTTACGGCAGCTCCAGACCATCACCTGCACGAGCGTCTGTCTCACTGTGTTGCTGCGAGGCCAGGCCTACGGGGACACGACACAGCGCAGCGTTTGACGGTCTGTGTCGTGGTATCACGGGGGCAGGCAGGGGTGGAAATGGCTTTTCACAACTGGCTACACGCTCCAGGGTCAGCCGAAGGGACCTCGGAATTATCCAAGGCCCAGCTTCGCGAAAAGTGCGTCGTCGCTCACATCCGCACGTGTAGTTTGTCAGGAAAGGCTTTAGACACGGGAAATAACTTGCTTTAGAAAGCATTGCAACCAGGCAGACAGGGTCGCGTCAATCCACGTCTACCGTCATTTCTAGGAATGCAACTCTGTTGTCCCAGCATATAAAACGCTTGGTTTGTGAGGGATGTCACACCCGTGTTGTTACGATCTGGAGTTAGGTTACAACAATATTATTACCGAGAAATTTAAGGCATCGATATGTATCGTCCACGACATTTTATTCCAGCGTTTCCGATCTGTTTCAAAATGTTTTCAATATTTAAGCCTTTTTGAAACAAAGTTCTAAAGCCTTTGGAAACGCAATCACAACTGAGATATCTTAACCCTTTAAAGACGAACCGTATCTGTTTTATATAAGGACTCAGTGCGTACCGCGCTGTAAACACTCTCCACTTCGGTTATAAAAACCAATCTCTTAATGTTTTATAAGACAAAAGTTGCTGTTTGTTCTGAGATCCGTACAAAACACATAAACGCACTGTGGGCACCATGTAGAATTTTTTAATGTTAAACCTGGTGGTACGTAAAGTTACCGCTAGGCTTTAAAAGGTTAAAGGTTAAGGTATCTCGAAACGCTTCCTACCCCTTGTTTAAGACTTAAACATGGGGTAGGAAGCGTTTTGAATTCCTTCCAATACGCGAGGTTTCCTCTTTGCGTTCTGTTCCTTCCGGGAAAAAAGGGACAGCTCAGTCGGTATAGCGACTAGGGTGCAGGCTATATGGTGCGGGGTTCGAAAGTTGGCACGGGCAAGAGCTGTAACTCGTCTCCAAAACGTCCAGACTGGCTATGGGATCATCCATCCTCCTATTCAATGGTTTCTCCTCGGGCGTAAGGCGGCCGGAGCGTGATATTGACCACTCATCTCCGTATAATGCTGAGGTTAAGAACAAGTAGAGCTATCCCTCCACTCGCCCATACGTCTTCATGGCCTACATACGGACAACTTTTACTTTTTTAATACGCGAGTGGCAATTTGACTCGATGTTTGCACGAAAATAATAATTTAACAAACATTACTGCAGTGAGTTAATCAATGACCAATGAACGCCTGATAAAAGCGTTCTTGGATTTAGCGACAGATATTACGTTAACTGCACTGTATCGCAGAGCCATTTCTCGTATTCTGAAATGTGAAAGCCTGCTCTGAAGATAGAAGCAAGAGATTCCTCCGAAACATTGTTAACCACCTACCAGGGCATGTAGTACGTACACAAATTGTACATACGACAAATTCACACAAAATTTTGGTAGGGAAACAACAACCTGGCACAGATGTGTAGATGGCCTATATTTTATGTGGCACAGGCAAGGGACCGATGGTTAACCCTTGTGAAGACGGTAATGAAGCTTAGAATTTCATACATGGTGGGGAATTTTCTTGGCCAGGTGAGCGACTACATGCGTTCTGAAGACTCCACTGGTTTGTTACAGTCGGAAGATCAGTATCTGCTCTAGGAACATCTGGTGTCCAGCACCCCTTCGAGCCACGGACTGCGTACTGGCTGCGCGGGCGCACGGTTTGCTGTAACCATAGTAACGACGGAGCGCCCGAGCACGCAGCAAGGCTCCTGCACACGATACAGTTACTGCTACAGAAATGGTCTATTTAAGGTAAAGTAGGTTAAACATTATCAGTACGTGATGTAAACAAATTACTTGTATTTGAAAGACGGATATTAAGAAGGATATATGGTCCAGTTCAAACTGAAGGATGGAGAGTAAGAAATAATGATGAATTGGAGAAATTAATGACAGCAGAAGACATAATTAGTTAAATACATAAGAGCACAGAGGGTAATATGGTGGGGACATCTTAACAGGATGGGGAAACCAAAAATAGTGAGGAAGATTACAGAATGGAATCCCATATGAATGAGAGCTAAAGGATGGCCAAAAAATAGATGGAAAGATGCAGTGCTAAAGAATTTAAAAAACTAAAAGTGAAGAACTGGACATATCTTGTTAAAGACAGAAACGCCTCGTATGAACTGCTGCAGACGAGCAAAACCCACAAAGGGTTGCATTGTCAGCAGAATAATAAGAAGAAGAAGAGAAAGAGGAGGAGGAGGAGGAAGAGGAAGAAGAGGAGGAAGAGGAAGAAGAAGGGGAGGAGAAGGAGAAAGAAGAACAAGAAGAAGAAGAAGAAGAAGAAAGTCAAACAGTCCGCAGCCCCGTCACACATTCTTACATCGAACTTCCGGCCACAAACAACTCTCTGCGCCATAGCTGAACTCAAAATTATAATTACGCCCTTCAGCCATGTACGGTCACGTACTGTAGATAGGCACCCCCATGTTTCACAGGTTCTGTTGTCACCATCTCCAGCACAGAAGTGTGATCCTTGACCCAACTTCTACCCAGAAGACAAAATCAAAAGGGAAGTCGAAACGGTCGTACCTATCTAACAATGTGGACGGTGTTACACATCAGATAAAGCAGTATCCATATAGGGACCGTTAGAACATCAAACCTCGTAACTCAGAAGTGAGGGCTGAACAAGAGAGGCAATGTGACTGCGAAGTATTGCTGTGGTGCGTTCGCGTAACCACTGATGCCGTGGAAAAGCAAAACGTACCACATGTTATGAGTGTGTGCCTGCAGCTTTAATTACCCAGCATGCAAACCGCATCTCACGTGCGCCGTGTTATATTGTCGTCTGTCGCCTCTCTGGCTCTACCATATTTTTCCACATTATCTCATAAACGGTACGATTTTCGGAACGTTATTGAACATAAAATGTGTGTTTTGATTTTCTCTACAACTTTTTGTCTGAAACATTTTTCACTCTAAAAAGAATTCAGCCAGATATCATCATAAATGTACATAGGTCTTCATGTAAAGGACCCGTTATCCTTGTCAGATTTTAATAAAACTTGAATTTTCCCAACAAGTTTTTGAAAAGTCCTCGGTTATTAAATCTCATAAAACTCTGGTCCAGTGTTCCATGCGGACAAGCACACGGACGGAGGGATGGACAAGACATGACAAAGCTAATAGTCGCTTTTTCGCAATTCTGCGAACGCGCCTAAAAACAGATAAATCGCCTTTACTACGAAACCACTGTGGTGGGGAATGGATACTGTGGGGGAGCGTTATGGGGACCTATAATATTATGAAATTTAAATGTGCGTCATAACTCAAAGGTTGGCAACGTTTATTTCTACAAGTCGGGTCGGAAAACCAACGAACACGGATTCTCCCCCACCCGTCTGCCTAGCACCTAAGGTCCCCCCCCCCCCGCCTTCCCGAACTCCCACGATTTGCCACTGTTTATCTGGATATCTTTCCATCTCTCCTTTTTTTGTTCTCGGTTTGTTACGGTGTTGACAAAATAAAGATATGCATGTAGGTACGACAGCGAGACAGACGGCTGACATGAACCCACATAACCTGTGTTCATTCTTTCCATGACCCAACTGTAGCGATATCTTTCTTCGCCAAATAAAAATATACTGAAGCAGAAAACGCCAACGTAATATTGAAGAAGTCGTGCTGGAATTACGGACTCATAACAAGGTCTGTCGTTGACACAATATGCAACAACAAGGACTCGACTGCACAAACGTACAACAATGCAAGGTACAAGCAATACTAATACTGTGATGTGGGATCCTATTGAAACGTAAACAAAACTTACAATATACTATTATGAGTTGCATTTTACTTGCAATTTCAGTCTGTATCTAGCCCGATTATGGACTGCTTAATCCGAAACCTGTAACGTTTTTCTGAGAACATATAATTGTGTTGGACTGTTGATGTGATGTTGTTTTGATTGTTTCGAAAAAAAACAACGGAACGAATTCTATTGAATTAAAAAAACATGATACAAGACTTTTTCATACCCTGCAGGCAACACACAAAGACGGTGAACAAGGCGGTCAAAAGGCAATACAGACTAGCTTAAAATCCAAACATAAAAACACCTTCCAAAACGTAATAATTCTGGGGGGGGGGGGGTGTCAACAAACGTTTGCTCGGTTCACGTCAGGCACAAATTCTACTCGCCTATTTCTCTACACGACAAAACACCGCCTTACCACGCCACTTTAATCACGCCGCAACAAAAGACAAGCACACCAGCACTTCATTACACAAACACAAGGATAAGGAAAACCACGGAATAACCGTCAGTGACGGTAGTTACTTTTTATGGGGAGTTGCTGAATCGTGTGCAGGGGACGCTTGCTCCAGCTATGGAAGGAGACGAGCAGTGTCTGCGGCAACGAGACAGGATGCGTCTGGAGCTGGAATCGAAGTGAGGTTACTGGAGGTCACCACCTCGCTCTCTGACCTTCTCTTTCACGTCTGACGGACAATGCGTGCCACCGCTGGGTTAAACACGTGCGTTCTAGCGCTTCAAGATTCTGAGACGCTTTTCTCTTTTCCATATATTACAAGTACGGTGGATGGTGGGTAGCACCGGTGCCTTTAATCACCTAAATAACATACAAAATTAATTTCGAGCCTCACAGGAAATACAGTCCGTCTACATTACACAGACAGATAACTGGATGCTGTTCAGACTCTAGTTTTCGGACCGGCCACGTTGGCTCAAACAGTAACGTGGGACGAGCACTATCCCGAGTTAGCGTTCTTGGTTTTATTTAGCCCCTCCAGGAAAATGTTGATATTGTACCTTAAAGCCAGAAAAGATGCCACATTATATACAGGCCGATACAGTAACATCAATAATCCTCTACTTGGATGGTGACACACATACTGTCTACGTACATTAGTTGTTACATACCAGAATTGAACTTTTATCCGTATTCTAAACTGTAACACGTATTTTAAACCATGCAATTTTAATATTTAATACTTTACATGTGCACTGATTCACATAACTTTTGTAACATCTTAATGTACTTATTCTTCGTCACGCACCTCTCTGAGGATAGACACATGAGTGGCCGAAACATTTAGCAGGCATTACTACGTTTATAATGCATTTCCATAAACTTGTGTGCATTTGTTGGTTTTACTCACCATATCTGACTGTTCAATGCACGGTTAATGGCAATAAACAAACACAGATACAACCTACAGACTGAACAACTGGGTAGTCCGAGTCAGGCAGCAACAGCAAAAGAGATTTGCTCGGAGATCGAATCCCGACAAAGAGAAACATTTTTCTCTTATCCACGGCGTCCACATCAGCAATGGGGTCCACCCAACTTCCTGCGCAAAAGATACAGGAAAGGGGGAGGGGTTTTACGCGGGGGTAAATCAGTAGAGACGTGAAGCTGACCCCTCACTGTCTTCTAGCACCGACGTTAATAGTACGAGAAGCTGTACTTCCAATCCTGTACGTCTTCATGGCGTCGTACTTAACCTTTTAAAGCCTAGCGGTAACTTTACGTAGCACCAGGTTTAACGTTAAAAAATTCTACGTGGTGCCCACATTGCGTTTATGTGTTTTGTACGGATCTCAGAACAAACAGCAACTTTTGCCTTATAAAACATTAAGAGATTGGGTTTTATAACCGAAGTGGAGAGTGTTTACAGCGCGGTACGCACTGAGTCCTTATATAAAACAGATACGCTTCGTCTTTAAAGGGCTAATTATGCAAAGGTCAACTTTAGCGTCTTAGTCTCAGGATGACAGGAGACACACGCTTAAATACACAATCATCAAAATGCAGAGTGCTCCATGTTTCGGCACTTGCTACATTATAGTAAATTCATGATTTGAGAAACATTTCCCAATTAGAGTTCCGCAGAAAAGCCTTAGGGGTACCCAGAAAAATCGTGGAATAAATACATGAACATTTTAAAATACGGTGAAAAATGCCAAATATCGCTCAAAATATCGCGGGAATTTTTCTCCCAGCGACTGGCAGCACTTACATATTTTCCGCTCGCTACCAACTGTCTCTTTGTTTTCTGGACTGTTAACATTTCCATATATACGGGGTCCGTCGAGATATGAAAAATTATTTTAGTGTTTCGTCCATGAAAGAAATGTGGGAAACACCGCTTCATGTTGTTAAATTCTGTCCAGCTGTTGCTACAAACGTTCGGACGTGTCCACGGCTGACGTCAGGTCGCGATGTTGGTATCACTTTGCAACGAAGCGTGCGAAAAAAAAAATTAGCTTTGCAGAGTTCGTCACTCCTACATCCGGACGAGCAGATAATGTTTACAGCCCCTACTGTCGACCGAACTGTACGTTGGTGTGTTTTATGCATTTACTGCTTATTTAGCAATGTCGTTAATAAATTAAACCATGACAAGACGATAACTAAGGAACTGGACATGGTGCGTAACGTACTGCCTGGGGATACAAAAAATATACAAACTACAAAATTTGTAGCTACAATGTAAAATTATGCACATTTATTTCTACAAATAAAAATGAAACCAACTAAAATACGCCCCTCTTGGCAGATGCCCGAAACGTCTTTAATAGTGTAACACGTTTCGGCCCAGATGAGCTATTAGCGAGATGTCACACAAGAAATACATGGGACAGTATCAAAGTCTCAACACTGTACGCAATAACAAAATGTCACAATTACACATGAAGCAAATTCAAGTTTAAAACTTTAAAAACTATTTAGTTTTCTAAAAAGTTCAGAGCATGTGCCACCACCACTGTATGCTAGTTGGCTCTTAATTTGGTACAAGTATGTCAAGAACACGCCGATATTTTGCAAAACTACAAGATTAGGCATACAGTCTTCATATTCTGCAACAATACAAGATTAGGCATACAGTCTTCATATTGTGCAACAATACAAGATTATGCATACAGTCTTCATATTGTGCAACAATACAAGATTAGGCATACAGTATTCATATTGTGCAACAATACAAGATTAGGCATACAGTCTTCATATTGTGCAACAACACAAAAATATGCGTACTGTTTTCATTTTAATCAACACTAGAATATTATGCATACTGTTTTCATACTACACTATGGTCACCACATTTCACATACCAAATTGGGTTTCAGGCACGGAAGGGCTACGCGTGTACTCGTTCTTGTGCTTAGTTGAACACCACGCTATGAAGGCGTTTGGGAAAGGGAAGGAGCATTTCCATGCATCCTTAAACTCCGGTAGTGGATGAAGGACAGTTGTCAGCTTCATGCCCGGAATGTTACAACCTGGGCAAACAGCCTCTGCTTTTGATGTGACACAACGGATGGGTCCCACAACAGAGTGGACAACATGGAAGAGACAAAAATTTCTACAGGGAATCGAACCCCGCTCGTCCAGCCCGTAGGATGGTCACTATACTAACTGAGCTATTTCGGCTGCATTCGAGAAGCTAGGAAACGCCACCCACCATTTGTAATACCGTAGGCTTAGAGAACTGCCCTAGTAAATCAAGGAGATCAAATGATGGAAATTCTGACAGACCCAAATTCTTGGAAACCTTAGACTATAAATATGCCAACGCTTTTAATTTTTTTTTTTTAAATTCTCGCGGTGATGTGAAATTGTCTGCTCGAACTGCGCGGGGCCCCCCCCCGGTCCAGCGGGAGACAGGTGACTGAATGTGGAGCATCGGTAGACTGACGCTGACGGTACAAGCGAAGTGCTTGCGTATAAACCTGTCCACATGCCCTTCTGTCTACCGTGATTCCTACATGAACTGCCCTAGCAGCGAACCCGGTCCTCCGCTGTGAAAAGCGTGAGACACCGCAAGCTTTACTTACAAAATGGCCCTCTTAAAAACACAAAAGCTTCGAGGTTCTCATGGAAGGGGAAAAAACTGGCATTCTGATCTGGTACGTGGGTATCAAGCCGAGCCATAATACAGGGACAGCCCCGTTCTAGTCCAGAGCCTGTCAGACACTCGTCACTGTGTTTGAATACAGGCACTACCTGACTTACGCAATATAAACGACCCGAAAACTCCGGCGCAAGTCCGAATTCAGCATGCATATGGTTACAGGGAGCCTTAGTTGAAGTCCAGACTCCAACACAAAGGAACCTCATGGGCCGCAGCATTACCGCCCTGCCGCCTGTGTTACCGCCCAAAAGTATTCTTCCTCCACCTTCGTCTTATTGCGCTTTCATTCCCGCAAGGAGAAATTCGGCGCGTTTCAAAAATGTTATCTTAGTTTTATTAACTTTTCAAAACTGCGTAAGTCTCAAACTGACTTAATTTGAAATTTCGTAAGTCAGGGAGTGTCTGCTTGTAAGAGTGTCCACGCACGGTAGGTAGCGAGCAGATGCACTTAAACACGGGCACAGAATACAGTAACTGATCGTGGGCGAACCGCGAGCGGACCCACTGTGGTAATAGGGCCACAGAATAGAACAGAATAAATGACGGGTCGAGCCCTTTCGGTCCCGACGCACACAGGCCTTTTAGAGGCCCTTTCTTGCCCCATAATCTGAAGGCCAAGTCACGAGAGCCCTGTCCCTTTAATGAAGTTCCACACCGCCCCCAGACTTAGACTCCTGATGTCCTCAGGATCCAAAACGAAGGAACCCAGATTAACCTTTTAAAGCCTAGCGGTAACTTTACATACCATCAGGTTTAACATTAAAAAATTCTACGTGGTGCCCACATTGCGTTTATGTGTTTTGTACGGATCTCAGAACAAACAGCAACTTTTGCCTTATAAAACATTAAGAGATTGGTTTTTATAACCGAAGTGGAGAGTGTTTACAGCGCGGTACGCACTGAGTCCTTATATAAAACAGATACGCTTCGTCTTTAAAGGGCTAATCGAGCCATACGTTTTGAAGCAATACAGTGCAGATATCACGACCCAGAAACAGTGCAACAGGCGTGTGTTTTACCTGAGAACACGTTCAACTCCTTACACAGAACAGACCTACTCGCCGAAATCTGCATTCGGCACAACTCGAGTTCAAATTTCGACCCAAAAACCGGCTATCCTTACCCTCAGTCCATCTAGGCAAATCCCCATATATTACCTCACATTACCCACCCCCGATTCCTTCCACATTCTTCCCAGTTCACTCTTGGTCACGCCATGCCTCACGCGGCTAGTTATATCCCTCCCACCTCAGAGGCCCGGATTCGATCCCAGTTGTCTAACGTGGGATTTGTGGTGGACACATTGGCAATGAGGCAGGTTTTTCTCCACGTACTCCAGTTTCTCTTGTCAGTCTGACTCCACCAATGCATCATGCCCATACTTGATCTAATAAAATACTTCTCTCTCTCTTATACACGCACGCATAAAACAGGCATCCTACCACTCGACGACACATAACAGACGTGGCCAGATGATGGAGTGTAGGAAGCTGCAGTTTAACCCTTTAAAGACGAAGCGTATCTGTTTTATATAAGGACTCAGTGCGTACCGCGCTGTAAACACTCTCCACTTCGGTTATAAAAACCAATCTCTTAATGTTCTATAAGGCAAAAGTTGCTGTTTGTTCTGAGATCCGTACGAAACACATAAACGCAATGTGGGCACCACGTAGAATTTTTTAGCCCTCTAAAGACGAAGCGTATCTGTTTTATATAAGGACTCAGTGCGTACCGCGCTGTAAACACTCTCCACTTCGGTTATAAAAACCAATCTCTTAATGTTTTATAAGGCAAAAGTTGCTGTTTGTTCTGAGATCCGTACAAAACACATAAACGCAATGTGGGCACCGCGTGGAATTTTTTTAACTTTAAACCTGGTGGTATGTAAAGTTACCGCTACGTTTTAAAAGGTTAAGAACCAACATCGTCAAACGTATGGTAGCAACAGTGTTCAGTGCCTAAGTACAAGTAGCCAGGCCGAACAGCACTGATGACGTGCGCAAGCTGTAAACACGTTGTGGCCACCCCTGATACATAATCTGAGCTCATGATAGCGCCTACAAATAAACCATACATAAAAACAAATATCATAAATAAATAACCAACTATGTATCAGGAAGACGAACCGCGGGCTCGGCGACAAAGAATCCAGGATGCCTTACACTTCTCCCACGCACGTGCCACGTGAGCCACCTATCCCACTATCTTAGCTTTGATCATTCAGATATCTGGTGAGGAGTATAAAACAAGAAGCCCCTCATTATGGAATTTTCTCCAGGTTTCTGTCACTTTCCCCTCTTAGGCCCAAATATCTTCCTCAGCACTCCGTTCTCGAACACCCTCAACGTGAGAAAGTTTCACATCCGTACAAAACAGCATGCAAACTTATGGTTCCGTACACTTGCATCCCCATGTTTTAGTTACCAGTCCTGAACACAAAACGATTCCGCGTCTAACGGTAGCAGGAATTCCATGAACTTAATGTGTTCTTTATTTCTTCATGCACGCACTTTTGACTTGTCAGTGTCGTTCCCAAATATCTGCACTCTTGACATACCTTCAAGATTTATTAGCTACCTTTAAATTGTGACTTTTTTCCGCATCCTGTTGACGGGATATGAAAAAACAGTTTCCTCATTCTTCCTTGTTACCTCCTTATTTCATTATGCAAATGATCTCTGCTTGAGGCACCCATAAGTGGTCTCAGGAATTCCATAGTTACACTTCCGCGCTTTCCACGTCATTCCTTTTTAGTATCCATGTTTACCATCCACACATAAGTGTTAGTTGCCTATTATTTTGTCCAGCCTTATCTGAATATATCTTAGTGTACTCTTTTCCGAGTTTCTTCTAACAATTATTTTTATTTCATGAAGACAATTCCGTTTTCCACATCGCGTTTCTACTATATACCCTATGTTTCCGAGACATTTCAGTATTTCAACCCGTGATTATCTGTTTTCCGTGCAATGTGTCCGTTGACACACTTTGTCTTCAAGACATTTAAATGTTTTAAATGGACTATAAGTTACCTTTGCACACACTTTTATGAAGCATCTGAGGAATATAAGACGAAAGACGAATTATATACACACCAAACATCCTGGAACCTTCCAGGGGCAAAATATCTCAGCTCTAGCGGAGACTATCCGAGCTCCGGCACAGTAGTCAGCACTGAATGAGCGCGAGCGGAGTGTATCCGAGCTCCGGCACAGTAGTCAGCACTGAATGAGCTCTAGCGGAGTGTATCCGAGCTCCAGCACAGTAGTCAGCACTGAATGAGCTCCAGCGGAGAGTATCCGAGCTCCAGCACAGTAGTCGGCACTGAATGAGCTCCAGCGGAGAGTATCCGAGCTCCAGCACAGTAGTCGGCACTGAATGAGCTCCAGCGGAGAGTATCCGAGCTCCAGCACAGTAGTCAGCACTGAATGAGCTCCAGCGGAGAGTATCCGAGCTCCAGCACAGTAGTCAGCACTGAAACACTCCTCTGTTTTCTCTCGCTTGTCAACTAAAGTACTCAACGATCGACAAGGTATTAACTATCGTGTGTTGGCAGTTGGAACTAAGGAAACAGCATTTTGTGGACACCTTGCAGCAAGTAACCGCAGAGTAACCACATGTTTAACAAAGAACAGCATAAACTAAACCACAATTAATGGACTAAGCAATTTTGCATATCACAGAGTGTAAGGCCGTGGAAGTGTTAATTTGAGCGAAGTGAACCGTAACGCCGGTGTGTTCCCCGTTGTGTTGTATTGTGGCAGGAACACGCTACATATGGCACAACACGCAACACGACAGGACAGATTTGTATAGCGTGTCCTTTATAAGCTGATAGTCTACACCACATCCTCACTACAGCAACAGGACAGGCATACTGGTGCAACTTTACTGCAACATCTGATGCAACAGGCTTCGCCTTTTCTTTGTCGCATGGCACTTGGGAAATTTACAGACATCAGGAGCCGTGACTGGAAAGAGATCAGACAGTGGTGGAGAAGGTCGAGAACCGCGTTGATTGTGTAGCTATACAAATGGATTTTGTGCCAGTAATAATAATAATAATAATAATAATAATAATAATAATAATAATAATAATACTTGAGCAGCGTACCGGGAAAGCACGATATCAAGGAACTGCAGAAAACAGCTGTATTGGGCACAGCACACACACTGCGGGAAGTGCTAATGTAGAAGCACAGAACAGTTTAATATTGCAGACAGCGCTATATGCACCATTAACAGTACACGCGGAATAGCTGCGACACTGTGTACCCTAGAAACATGGTTTGTTTCAGGTGTATAAGTGTGAATACCCTGCATAAAGGGGATGATGATGATGATGATGATGATGATGATGATGATGATGCAGGAACGAATGATTCGAGGTAGACGGCGCCACCCATCGCGTAAAAAGCTGAGAGGGCCCTTGGGCTTGCCTGGAGGTTTTGGGAAAAATATCTTGTGCATTCCAAGATTCGAACGACTATTCTACGGACGTTTTAATATGTAATATTATGTAGAGCCTAGTACACAGCTATTGTCATACTGAGTGCATGTTACCAAATAACAACTGTCACTTTACACGAGAAACACTGTACAACGCCCGTTACCGCGATTTCTGTAACTTGTGACCTTTGATATAAATCGTCAAACACAATGATAACATTCACAAAAATCTTTCCTTGGACACAACATACCTACCACTTAATTAGATCTAATACGACACACAGCTAAATCTCGTGAAGCTGCATGTACAGAGTGATGCACAAACCACTCGACACCCTATGTGTGACATGCTGCCTTTACTGTAACGGGACTTTTGCGCCATCCTGTATACCGAAGTCAAAACTTCTGCAACATAATTATGCAACCGGCGTTGCGTTTTCCTCTTCCCCTACTACCGTAACTATTGGCAGTTGCAAGAATTGGCACCATAACATCCTCGTCCTACGTACCATCTTTCGCAGAGGTTTATGTCTACACCCCCTCGTGAAGACCGCCTCTGGGATCACCCTGCCTGTTCACTCTGAGGTCAAACGGCTGGAACGTGATGCAAAATCACTCATCTGCATCTAGTACCAAAGTTAAGAACTATATTTCATCCGTGATTTCACGCTTCCGCCGCGGTGTGAATGAGGACTTCGCGCTTCTAGGATGTTATGCGGCATAGATCGGTAGTTATTTACCTACGTTTCGGGACAACCTCCCGGTCCCATCTTCATGGGTCAAGCACTCTCCTCGGACTGCCTGACAATTGAAGATGGAACCGATAGGTTGTCCCCAAACGTCGGTAAATAAATAGCAATGTACGCAGCGTAACATCCCAGAAAAGCGAACAGCTCAAATATATTTCACCTCCACAGTACGCAATCGTGCAGTTTTGTTCAGTCACGCACATGGACAAATTTATATGAATTTTGAGCACCTCTGTTATTGTCTATCATATGGTAACCGTAAAGAACGCCTACAAGCCGAAGCATAATGGACTGCTGAATAAACAATCTACGTATTTACATAAAGTCCACCTTTGTTGTACTGTTTGATGGACTTGTACGTCACTGGATGATTAATGCCTCCGTTCCTCCATATCGGGATCATCTTTCCGAAATTATTAAAGCAAACGTTTACTGCGAAGTCCGTTACGAAGCCCTGAGGAGCGATGTGAAGACGAGTTAATAATAACACCTGGCTCCCGGCCCAAGTCACACCTGTAAGGCAGCACTCTTCCCCCACAGCAGGCTAACGCAATAACAACGGCCTAAATTCGCATGGCGTGTTCCTGACGAAACAGCGCGATGTGCTGCTGCGATGTCCGCTAATAAACATGCAGCAGAGACACTGCGCGTGCCTTGTGACCTAACCTCGAAGCAGGAGGGTTAGCGATTTAACTACGCACCCACCCACCTACCTAACTACCTATCTACCTACCTACCCACATACCTACCTACCAACTAGCTAAATAAATAAATAAATAAATAAATATGTAAATATATAAATAAACATATGGAGCAGAGTCCTTCCTGGGAAGCTTACAGGTCCTCAGTTACTCAAGAAATTCCCCCTCATTTTTGGAACCCGGTTGTTCATCACCGCATTCACAACAGCCCGCAACCTTTTCCCATCCTAAGCCACGTCAGTGCAGTCCATATCTCTCCATGACATTTCTTGAAGATCAATTTCAAAATTATCGTCCCATCTGCGCCTAGGCCTTGCAAGTGGTCTCTCTCCATCATGTTTCCTCACCAAAAACCCGCATGCACCTGTCCTCTCGTCGATCCGTGCCACATGCCCCGCCCATCCAATTCTTCTTCATTTGATCACCCGAATAATATTTGGTGAGGAGTAAACGTCAGGCGGCTCCTCGTTATGTTAAGCCTGATGGCAGCCCTTTTTGGCCGAAACATGTAGCTTACTGTCAACAGGATACTGTTATACAATAAATATGGCTGTGTTTGATGGTAGTTGTATTAATTTTTATGTTCCATACGGGTCAGGTTTATGATGCCGCACTGTTAGCCAGACTGGAGCATTCATCACTGAAACATCAGTGGCTTGGATGCGACTTCCTACCTCACAGTGAACACTCACTGTCCGCCGTTACAACGAACAACCGGCTGTTCTATAGGGAAATAATGTCTGTTTATTGTGAGAGTCATAAAGAGCACATAAATACACTGTGTGAGTAAAATGTGGAATTTCTTGACTACAGAACAGGTGCTGCAGACTTACCACTGGGTTTCAAGGTGTTAAATGATGACAAGTGTTCATATGTGCCAATTTAGAGTCATCCAGCCTTAATTTTATACCGACATTCCGGACGACACGTACTTTTAAGCAGACAGAACAACAACTCAGCAGACGTTGTGCACCTGATCACCTGACAGATGTCTTGCGACTCACCTACGTCTTAATAGGTCAAACCAACACACAGCCTTACCACCAGAAGTTCAGACAGTAGAAGCGGCTGCAGCTGCTTTCGTGCTTATTACGCTGTGAAGATGGACGGGGAAAGGTGGTGACGTCACAAGTAATTAAACAGAATCCGACAAGTCGTTAGCAGTGAGTTTCAGCTGCTTAACACGAACAGATACGAGACTGGGTGCGCTTCAGACGTGGGGGGTAAAGACGGACATCCTAACAACCCTGTCTAAATGCTGATTCCCGGCCACTGGGCCGAAGTTGCGTCACTAAGCAAATCGAGACCTGAGCTTCCTGAAGAATAAACTGAAGTAACCGCCTAAATGGCACAATTACATCGAATTCACACTACCAAAGTCAATTTTTGTTACGCATGTCACCGGGCGGGGGGGGGGGGGGGCACAGATGATCAGTTGGACGGGTCGGGGGGAAAACAAGAAGTATTACACACAGTCAATGAAAAAGAAGCATCTTATATACAACGAAGGGAAGGAAGGCTAAGTGTACTGGACAAGTCTTGCGTAGCAACTGCCTTCTAAAACACGTTACTGAAGGGATGAGAAAACGAGGAAGATCACGTCAGCAACTGTTGGATGACCTTAAGGAAAATAGAATATGCTCGAGTTTGAAAAAGGAAGCACTAGATCGCACTCTGTGGAGAACAAGCTTTGTAAGAGGCTATAGATCTGTCGCACGACAGAGGAAATTAATCAGTTAACTAATTAATTACACTATCGTCCTTATTGTTCTGTCTTGGTCCTCCGAACTGTGCTTTGAAAGAAATTTCCCCATAAAATTCTGTAAGCGTCCATCCTTTTAACCAAACTGCACATCAAGTCCACTAGAATATCACTGACTTAGCTACAAAAATATCTGACAAAACAAAAGGTTACAAACCGCAGCTAACCGCAGTTTCCTAAAAGCTTTCCTAATTTTATCTTGTGCACTTTTTACAGAAAAAAAATTTGTTCCCCCTTCACCCGTAGCCAAGGTTAAAAATCTGTGGAAGTGTACCTCCACTTCCCCATACGTTTACACAGTGTTGTACTTGATTAATGACGCAAGAGACATTAGCGAGATTCGTATTTTGTATCATTCAAACTTAGCCGCTTTGTAAAACCTTGGCTGATCAGAAAATACAATCAAGATGGTACACTTTATAAAAATACATAAATTATTTATTTAGACAGTCCAACACGTTTCGACTTATCGGCCATCTTCAGGGATAAAATTTAATACGATAAGACAACAACACCCTTCCAACAACAAGTGAAATAAATAAAGAACCTAAGTATACAACAGAAAGTGTCTCGATTGCGAAGAATAAAACAGTAAAATTTCCTTAAGTAAAATAATGTTAAAAAGTCTACAAAATCGTCTAACTTTATTAATATCACCCGAAACATTCTGGAATGTTTGAATAAATAACTTACGTGTTTGTATGACGTGTACCTTGTTGGTAATACAGATTAAAATGAAGTACACGATAATATTATACTGCAAAAAAGAACTGAAGTTCACATGAAGCACGACTTACATAACAGGCATAAAAGAACCTTAATATTTTGAAGACGAAAATTAACGTACATAAAGATTTAGTGCCGGCGTCACAGAGCACACACTTCGTGTCCATTAAAAACATCAGTCACTTGTGATGTATAGCTGTTTATTGTGAGACTCATATGGAACACATAACCAAACTGTGTGGGCAAAGAGCAGAGTTACTGGTTTTACACTTGGTGGTACACACAGTTACCACCGGGCTTTGTAAAGAGTTAAAGCAATTTAAATGTCTACTGGCTGTTTCATTCTGCAGCAACCTAATTCTAATTCTAATGCTGGTTTACGCGTAAGATATTATTTGTCATTATCCATGAAAAAAAAAAAAAGAATTTACGAAGGATCAAAAAATTTATTTCCAATAAATTGAAATTATCTGCCGTCGAATTATCCCTTATATGACAGCCAGACAGAATTCTGTGGATACAGCGTCTCTTTGCGCGACCGCCAACGCAAAAAAAACACCTAGTTCGTACCACGCAGTAAACACTCATGCCAGTTATAAAACCGATCAGTTAATGTTGTACAGTTCTGAGACACAAAACATATAAATACAGTCTTTGGACAGGAAGCAGAATTTTTAAATATTACACCTGGCACCATATGAAGCTGCCACTAGGGTTAAAAGGGTTACACACCAAATATTACATTCTTACATGGTCAGTTGCAACAGCATACACTGCCAAATGTTTAGCATGCGTCAGTAACTGTCATCATGGCTCATCCTTATATCGGACACGTAACAAATATTTTTAATTAGATTAGTATTTACGCCCTGTAAATTATCTTCAATGCGGGCAAGACACACTTTTAGGTAAAAAAATAAGTATTATATGCAAGACATTTAATTATACGACACAACCACTCACACAAAACACATGTGAATGTGTGTGATTAATTAACACTGCAGCAGAAAGCATAAACAATACAACCAAGTGAAATTTCTCTCCAGTTGGCTACACTGCAGGATAACGATAAGTATATTACCATGTCCGTAATACAATTTGCTGTCTTACCTTGAAGTCCACATCGTGATATCCATAGAGACACTCTCCACTGTGTCCAACAGTCACTTACAGTACAGCTACTAAACCGATTTTGATTATGGTGCCGATTTCAAAATTAGAGAACCATAATGCACCGTAATAAAAATAAACAAAAACAACTGACAGTCGTAATGCGTCCAGGCAGTCCTCCCCCAGTTTAATTCATATCGACAATGACATAACCACTACACGATACAGGAATTACCTTCACTCTTCCAACTAAAATAACTTACCACCAAGAAATTTTAAACCTGTTTAACTATCTTATAAATATAAACATATCTGTGCTTCTTTGAGTTAATGTTTCTTTGCTGTACACACAAACAATATAAGGCCGTGCTGATTGCGTCACAGGGATGCACAGGCTGAGCTACCGGAGCGCCTCACAGCGACCAAAACACGCAGGAGCTATAACCAACATTTTTCCGTTTCCTCACCGAATTCCGTGGGACTGACGGAAGTCAAAAGCAGCCTACAACAAAAATCTGTCGATTCCGAACTCAGTACAGGCTGTGTGTGATTCGTACGTTCAACACATCACTCTCACCAGATCATCGCATTTTAAAAATTACGCGTATAGTCTATAACGATTCGCAACCCGAATGGTGGCGAACGTTTCCGAACGCTTACGAAGTCTCCCTATTGATCTATCCGCCCAAAACACTGGATGTAGGTGTTTTAGGGGAAGTATAGGGAAGAGGGGGTCACGAATTTTGGGGTTGGCAAGTTGAGGGAGAGACAATATTGCCTCCTGTGTCCTATATACTTCTTGGTACAGTCTCAGACTCCACGAGGGCACAAATGATTAATTCAGTGACCGACAATTCTTAGAACAGGAGCTGTGGTCTTACACCATGCCAAAGATTACTTCTTTTAGAGACGGTTCATAATCGGCATCACAAAAGCCCGTCACTGCATCCTGTTAGCTCACTTCAGCTCACAGCATCACTACTTCTGCAGCCTTGAGTATTTCAAACTCCCCGACGCGGTGCTGTGGTACTCGGCACGTCGCGGGTTCAACTCTCTACTCACAGACCTTTCATTTTACTGAGGGTTTTGCCGGTTTTCCTCAGTCCTTCCCATGCCACCACCACTTCCTTCTACCAACTAACGAACTACCTAATTAAAACGAGCAGAGTCTTTGTTGAGAACCTAACATATATTCAGCTAGTCAAGAAATTCCCCGCATTTTATGGAACCCGGAGGTTCATTACCGCATTCACAAGAGCCCGCCACCTGTCCCTATCCTGAGCCAGATCTATCCTGTCCATTCCCCGTCCTATTTCTTGAAGATCCATTTTAATAGTATCCTCCCATCTCCCAGGTCTTCCAAGTGGTCTCTTTCCATCAGGATTCCTCACCATAACCTTGTATGCACCTCTCCTCTCCCACATGCGTGCTACATGTTCTTTCCACCTCATTATTCTTGATATCATCGCCCGAATAATTTTGGTGAGGGGTAAAGATCATAAAGTTCCCCGTTATGTAGCCTTCTCCACTCCCCTGTCACCTCGCCCCTCTTAGGCCCAAATATCCTCCTCAGCACCCTATTCTCGAACACGCTCAGCCCGAGTTCCTCCCTCAATGTGACAGACCATGTTTCACACCCATACAAAACAACATGCAAAATTACAGTTCTGTATATTTTAGTACCAGTACACTAAGAATTCTTAGAGAAGAGTACCAATCATGACGTTTATGTTCCGTAATTTTCTCAGTTTTCAATTATTTCACGACAATTATTTCACGTCCCTTAGACACGGAGAGTCGAGCAGGCTGACCGTACAAACACATTCCGCTGTTCAGCTATCAGCCACTGTCACCCATTATTGGACACTGTGTTCAGGGCAATACAGGCGCCACCTTTACGCACAAATTCAGAGTACCCGGACAACCGTCACGGATAACTCCTAGTGGATCAACACAACATCCTACTGCGTCGCATCGCGTGCTGAGTCATAACTCAATTCACACTTCCACAACCCGAGTTGTTTAGGTCCATCTGCACTTGGGTTCCCAGGTAGTCTACATACACAGTCGAACCCAGTTATAACAACATTCGTTTATGCGATACCTCGTCTACAGCGTCAGATATTCTGTGGCACCAATTAAGTCATCACTGTTAACCATAACATTATAATACTCGGTTATAACGACACAAAACATTTAGCCCCATTCATGACGCTATAACGGAGTTCGACTGTATATTCTACATGCCATTTCGACCGTTCCTTGCTTGTAACCGCTTTGCACGTAACTGGGGGCACGCGGTGGCGCAGTTGGTTGAGGCACTACGCTACTAACCGGAAAGTCCCCGGTTCGATTCCCGATGGTCTCATGGAAGTTTTTCATTGACATAATCCTTCCGGCCGCACTATGGCCCTGGGGTCGACTCAGCCTCTAACAGAAATGAGTACCAGGAATATTTCCCGGGGGGTATGGGCGGCCGGTGCGTAGGGCTGACAACCTTACCACCTTCATGTGCCAACTCTGGAAATCTGGTAGCCTAACCTTCCTGGAACCCTCAGGGCCTGTCCAGGCCTGTAATGGGACTGCTTTTTGCACGTAACTATCCGAGTATACAGTAGATAAAACTTATGAATAATAAATTAAATATAATAAATCATAAATATATAAAAATATAAAATATAATAAATAATAAATTAAATAATTAATAAATTAAAAACTTAGTCACGTATTTAAAAACTGATTATCAGCAGTCCAATCACAGCCAAAAGCTGCACCGCAGTGTCCATTACACGTCACCGTTAACAGCCGTTCCTACTGCATGTGCCAGACTATGAAGTACATTTAATAACATCTTTGGGTGTTCTCTGTTAGGAGTGCGACAGGAAACAGGAATCTGTCCAAAAAAATTTTTCATTTTGATGAACAGATCTCTTCCACGAATATCCAGGCTATGAAGCACCAGTGAGGCCCTCGATAACAACCTTGCACGAACCTGACACACCGCCCGGTATGCCTTCTCCTATATTTTTGATAAAGCTTATGTCACCCTTTGTGACAAACACTTACAGGCCTGCTTAGCATCAGACTGTAACTGCACTGTACAGACGTGTGTGAGAGGCCAGTTACCCAGTCGTCTATATGCACTGATTACCTGCAAGCGTAATGAATTAGCAAACAAAACTAGACGGACTCGAACACTGGAAAATATAATTACAACAAATTTAGACTGAAATCTGATACAAGTCACTCCCCTGGCATATGAACACAGATACATAAAAGAAAAACAAGCCGGTAGCTTCATAAATGTTGGAGGTTTGTGTCTGATACCTGTAACAGGGCAAGCTGGTTATGCCAAGCGTGTTAGAAAAGGCCCAAATCTACCCAGCACTTGTGAAAGGCTATCCGCTAACCGTTTAAAGCCTAGCGGTAACTTTACACACTACCAGGTTTAACATTAAAAAATTCTACGTGGTGCCCACATTGCGTTTATGTGTTTTGTACGGATCTCAGAACAAACAGCAACTTTTGCCTTATAAAACATTAAGAGACTGGTTTTTATAACCGAAGTGGAGAGTGTTTACAGCGTGGTACGCACTGAGTCCTTATATAAAACAGATACGCTTCGTCTTTAAAGGGTACAGCGTCACAGCATTCTCCAGTACTCGTTACAGGCTTTCCTCAAGTGACCAGTCCTTTCCTCAAGTGACCAGTCCTTTCCTCAAGTGACCAGTCCTTTCCTCAAGTGACCAGTCCTTGACGAAAGGTTGAGCGCGTCTCAGGATCCTTAATGACTATACCGATCTCCAAGTTCGTAAAACAATGGCGATTTCTCGCGAAAACTACTTTACAAGAAAGCTGCAACAAACTATATTTTAAATTTATTTACAACTGAATTTTGTGAGTTAAAATAATTCAGATAAATCTTGAAATACATGACCCTTTAAAACACAATGGTTATTGCTCGCTGTACCACCACCCACAGCATTAAAAAACTCACAGAGTACATGCGAACGCGGCCATAACGTCATGAGAGGGACAGAAAATTATGTGTCCTTATAAACGAGTGTCGTTAAAACCGAGGAGTATAGTGTTACGGTTAACAGTGACGAATTAATTTGTACCACAGAATATCTGACGCTATAAGCGAGGTGTCATAAAAACTGATGTCGTTATAACCGGATTAGAGTGTAGGCCTATTTATGTCTTTGGCATGATTCTGAGAACAGACAGCGATTGTTTCCCTGAACACGGTTGACCTGCTACCCACTGACACGAAGACGTTGAATGTGGTAAACCCTTTAAAGACGAAGCGTATTTGTTTTATATAAGGACTCAGTGCGTACCGCGCTGTAAACACTCTCCACTTCGGTTATAAAAACCAGTCTCTTTATGTTTTATAAGGCAAAAATTGCTGTTTGTTCTGAGATCCGTACAAAACACATGAACGCAATGTGGGCACCACGTAGAATTATTTAATGTTAAACCTGGTGGCACGTAATGTTACCGCTAGGCTTTAAAAGGTTAAATTTCGTATCATTTAGATAAACCCCAGCCTTCTAAGTTTATTCAAATGACTATATTATATTATATTGTGACACGACGTGCTTCTTACGTGCTAATGGCTCAAATTATCTCCAGCAGTTTGAAACTGTGCCTCATAGCCCCGTGTTGCGCGTAGGGCACACTGGCCGTTATGAAGAGGGCCTCACCTCTTTGTGAGGATGATATAGCTACATCATTTGTGTCATTGTGCAGAACTGTCATCCGAAACAGGGTGTGGTCGATTCAGGTTCCCAGTTCAGTGTTATTTATCACACTTGCACACACTGTCAAGCCATAAGGGGGCCAAGCGATTGTCAAAAAATCTCGGACTCCGCTGCAGCAGCATGACATGAAGTTGCTCCACTGCCGTTCTTAAAGTGGCGGATTCAGGCGCGTTCAGCTACGGAGTGAGTTCATTAAGAACGCTATAAAAATGCATGATCCAAACGTAACATTTGCCCGAAATGAACAGCGAATCCTTGAAGAGACCAAGGCCCACTTTGGGCTGTACCAGATGCGCACCCAGGATTTTTCTTTGGGGGGGGGGGGGGGCGGGGGCTGACCCCGAGGCTATATATAATTTATGTTTGATTTTAAAACTTATGTTATAAAAGTCATGCTGCAAATACAACATAACACTGCCTGCAACTGCATTTGTATACTTACAAATATAACTAACTACATGTTCCGTGACTCAATCACAGTGTCCTTATGTTCTTGCTTTTTTAGCTTTATTAATTTATTTTTCAAAATTCTATGTACTAGTCATCAGCCGATTTCAGAGCCTGATTTTGGCTGAAGGGGGAATCACGTAAAACTTTTGATATCAAAATTCTATGTACTAGTCATCAGCCGATTTCAGAGGCTGATTTTGGCTGAAGGAGGAATCACGTAAAACTTTTGATATCATAATAGCTACAAAATGTGTTTTTCTTTTTTTTTTTTTTTTTTCAAATTTCGGTTATGGGGGGTTTAGGAGGGCTGCGACCAGGCAGCTCCCCCCCCCCCCGGGTGCGCCCCTGGGCTGTACTGACACCGACGATTATGATGACGACGAAATAGTAACATCAAATCACGTGACCTACAGATCTAAATGACCTGTTACATTAACAGTATGGTACAAATTAAAACACTCAACATAACTACATTTATTATAAAAACAATATCCTTGTTTCTATAAAATGGCTACATGTTTCGACTCATATCGAGTCATCAACAGGCCAACAAAAATGTACAAGAAAAGGCTAGTTTGGCAGTTTGTCACTGTACAACTAACTTTTCACTATACATATCTTTTGGCTTCACGATAACCTAATATGAGACGAAACATGTAGCCATTTTATAGAAACAAGAGGGCTACAGTGCGGCAAATCCCCCTTGGGTGCGCCCCTGCCACCGATTGACTGAGGACTGTCGTGGTTTTTCCTACGTCCATCCAGCACATGCTGGAATTCTACGCCACCTTAAAGTAGGCCACGGCAGCTGCATATGACACTCATTCTATCCAATGTGTATTTCACAAACACGCATGGCCATGCAGTCCGGGACACTCGCAGCGTCGTGGAATAAACAAACTGATAAGTTGAATGAAGCATCGCCTACTAAATGGAGTTAGGCTGTCCCTCCGTCACGGTAGTAACTGCTAGGCGTCCCATGCCTGTATAGGTTTCGCCCTACTTCACAGGCAAACCAGAGAGAGAGAGACGAGGGCCACAAGCATACTAAGCAAGGAGTGTTGCTAGGGAGACGAACAGCATCTTAGAGAAAGTCTGCCAGATCAATGGAGTGGCAGAATAAAACCGTTGCGACAGCAGCGAATCATCCAGGAGGCACACATGTTCTGAATTGGGTCACGGTTTCTTGTCTCCGCACTGGAACGCCAATGTGGACCATGTGCAATAGTAAGACAAACATACAAACCGCCTGTCAGTACAGTCGTGATCAGGGGGTTGAAAACACCACTCGCTCGCTTGCATAAGTCGACAGATTCTACCGTCTGGCGAGTAAAAATTACGCAGGGGTGCACAAATCCCGGGCGCTAGGTCGCAATGGCGACTAAATTGTACACGGTGGCGTCTAATATCTATCGGTCCTCAGTATGGAGGTTGACTCATGTCACCCTTCTGGCGCTTAGAATTTTCAGGTGGCTGCTAAATTTTTGGAAAACCCGTGCACCCCTGAAATAAAGGTAACAAGGGCCATTTGTAGGGCGGATGTAAGGATATCAGGGTGTGCAGGGAAAATTCGTAAGAGGCTTAGCTACAATGACTGCAAAATAGTTCAAATTCACACGTATATATATGCACACACACACACACACACACACACACACACACACACACACACACACACATATACACACATTGCATATGGAATTTCACGTCCTACAGTACGCTACAAGTGGTAACTCGCACACTATGATCGTCAAGGTAATTTTGCGGATTTACCAGCCCTTGTCTTTCCCGTGTTAACACGCAGCGCGATTTTTGGGAACTTCTTCAGGGGAAAAAATGCGCCTTACGAGGAAGAAAATAAAATACACACACACATATGCACATACCTCAACAGAATAAACGGGCCAGCGGTCGTTCATAGAAAGGATGTTAAGTCATGGCTACAATGAATGGGTGACGCCGTGTATCGGAGAACAACGCTAAATGTTATGAATTAATTTAATTTTGGTCCTTACAGACACCATATCCTCAAAACGACAGAAGCTGCCTGCAGATCTTCCCAGACTATACGCACTGCTTGTCTGTGTGTTCCTGTATACACACAACTATAAAGTGTAACAGTAACGCACAACAAACAGAATTCAACTGAAGTGAAATACACGTCAACAGTCTAAACAACATAAGAACAGTTCGTTTAATGCGTCACGGTGGTGCGTTAACGCAACCACTGTTGCAATGGAAACGCAACAATACACTACGTGTGGTGTCAACAATATAAATATATTGAGTGTTGCACAACAATGTTATGGTGAATTTATGTCGCCGGCAACAATAACACATGCATAGTTCTTCATGTAAAATGTCCGACATTTTAGTTCGATCTTAACCAAATTTGGAGTTTCTCGACATAGAAGTCCCAAATACTAAATTTCAGGGTAAACCGGCCAGGTGCAGCCACGCTGATACATGCGGACAGATGGAGAGACGGTCACACGTGACGAAGCTAACAGACGCTTTTCGCGGCTACTCGAACGCGCCTAAAAAGCCGAAAGAACAGCTGGTGTTTGCACAGGTAAAGCAATCCTCATGAAAATCTGGACAGGCTTTTAGAGCTGCAGGAGCTTAAGGCTCCCAGAATTTCTACACAATTGACACATGAAAATGGTAAGGTTGTCAGCCCTACGCACCGGCCGCCTTTACTCCCCAGGCAATATTCCTGGTACTCATTTCTGTTAGAGGCTGAGTCGACCCCAGGAACCTAGTGCGGCCGGAAGGATTATGTCAATGGAAAATCTCAATTACCCCATCAGGAATCGAATCCGCAATCTTCCGGCTTGTAGCACAGCGCATCAACCAACTGCGCCACCACCAAATTTTACCACAATCGGTACGGAAACGCGGAAATTACGGGTATACATTAATTTACGCCCTTACGTAAAGAACGGCCGTCACTGTGCCGATTTTCGCGGAACTCGTATTTCCTCCACAAATGTTGGTAAACAACTGCCAAGCCAAATTTCAACAATCAGCCAAAGAGTTTAGCCGCTGATACCAGGTCACAGGTCACGGACACACGGACGGACGTGGGCCACATAAGGCTTTCGAATTCTGTGCAAGAAGATGTTCCTATTTTGCTGCAGCAACCACACAAAGCACATAACACAATGTGTAGGCAGAATGTAGGGCTTTCGCGTGCAGAACTTTGTGGTGAGTGTAGTAACCGCTCAGCTTTAAAGGGTTAAACTTTTAAAGCCTAGCGGTAACTTTACATACCGCCAGGTTTAACATTAAAAAATTCTACGTGGTGCCCACATTGTGTTTATGTGTTTTGTACGGATCTCAGAACAAACAGCAATTTTTGCCTTATAAAACATTAAGAGACTGGTTTTTATAACCGAAGTGGACAGTGTTTACAGCGCGGTACGCGCTGAGTCCTTATATAAAACAGATACGCTTCGTCTTTAAAGGGTTAATCAAACACAAAGCCAGCAAGGTACAGGGCAATGGAGGCATTCTTAACCTCAGTACTGCAGGCAGTCAGCTTCACGCCCTGACCGCTATACTCCCAGAGAAACAGCCCCCGTTCTCAACTGGACAAGAGCCAGTTGGTAGCTGTGTAGAAGCAATCGAAACTCAGTTTATCGGTCATCCAGGCCGTAATCTCGTAACAATGATACTTTTATTGTTCACAAAAATGAAAAAATACTCAACTGGTAGCTTCTATATTTACACGTTCGTACTGGTCGGTAGACAAATAGACATAAATGTATTCAATTTATTTTACCAACTAAATCACATTATTAGATACATATGAGCGTTAAAAACACGTAGCTGCGACATGTTTCGGCACAAGCATACCATCTTCAGGGAGCACAATATGCCAGGTTTTAAACTAATTGCCAGAAATTGCTATTATTTACGTGGTTCCACTGTCTGCAGTAGGCTCCGCTGTTGGTGTCATTTATATATGCATAAAAGATAAAACCTGTACAGTCACACGTAACTAATAATGTCCACTTAGTTGGTATAATAAATTGAATCCATTGACCTAAAAATGCACGGATGCGACAGCCTAAAAAATGAAGATGACGATAAAGTGTACATAATAGGTTCAGAAGGGGCACATTAGTGTTCAGAGCGGTGATTAGTGTTCAGGGGGCAGACCAGTGATCAGACGGGGCTGATTAGCTTCCACAGGGGTCGGATTAATGTTGAGGAGGGGCGGATTAGCGTTCATATCAGCTTGACCAAGAAATAACTGCGTCGTCAAGACAGTTATTTATGTTGGAAGTAGTTAGAAAAAAAAATGACAGCAAGAGATCACACGTGTATGTTGGTAATATGTCTGGCATTCTAGTCACTTCCCAGAATGAAGTCAACGTTACATTTTTCGGACTAGCTGTTGGAACAGAAGAAACAAGAAACAGAGACAGAACTTTTGTATCCTAACTCCTTGGACTGCAGTAGAGAGACGAATTTGGAACAGTCATACCGAAATCAAACTTTAATGAACAACATTCTGATAACGCGAATTAGAACGGGGTTCTGTATTACTCAGCGCTGAAAGCCCTGTCACTTGCCAATTTGCCACGTGCACGTACCTGATCAGGGTCTACGAACTCTTTGGGAGTACTCCACAATGAAAACAGGGAACAAAAATTCACAACCTGTGGCGATGGGTCCTTGTTGCACTCAGACGTGCTGGACCGTTAGGGATGCTGATGTTGAAAAGAGTGGGCGCGCTGGATTGTGGGTAGGGTGGAGGAGATGAGAGGGAGACTTAAGAAAGACGAGCAGCGTCAGTGGCCTTCACGTGGACTGGACGGTGTACCGGTGCTTTGGCCAGCAGCCCTCTTGTTTGTTTCTGTTCCAAACCACAAAACTTACCGCTCGCTTCCCTTTGTCTCTTGCAAGCTGCAGGGTGCAGTAATTAGGTAACTACACAGCAAAACGACCCATTACCTCTTTACCCATCTTATTAACAACCGACAAACGTAACTCTCTGCTCTTAATAACAAGAAATACCGAACCACGGAGCATGCCCGATGATCCGGAAACGCGATCCGTGTAACTAAACAACAATTAAGGATCCAATTTTTTGAAAGCAAAAACACCGGGGCACTTTAATAGCATTTAGTTGGCGGGGTGTGGGGGGGGGGGGGAAGGGAAGTAGAAAACAATACTTGCAATACGCCATCCAATGCAGAAAAAAGTAATCTAATTTATTAATATTATTAAAACGCGAACACTCACACAAAAGTTATGACATTTTTTCCCCCCATGGCGCGACAGCCCCCAGTGGGGCAGGGCCTCCTCATTATCGAGGCTTCAGGATCACACTCAGGCACACCACACTCGGTAGGACTCCTCTGGCCGAGGGGTCAGCCCGACGCAGAGACCTCTACCTTACAACACACAACACTCGCAACAGACAGACATCCATGCCCCCGACGGGATTCGACCCCACAATCCCAGCAAGCAAACGGCCGCAGACCCACGTCTTAGACGGCGCGGCCACTGGGATCGGCAAAAGTTATGCCATACTGATACAAACACTGAAACAGCAATACACATAAGAACAGTGAAACTTAGACACTCAGTTCATTACCGGTTTTTATTTACATATCCGTTCCTCATCCTTCGCAGTGTGTTATGTAGTTTACATTTGTATGAATGTATATATCGTGTGTGTGCATTTGTGTGTGTGCGTGCGTGCGTGCCTGCATGCATATGGGAATTATATACGTACCATTCCTTGAACCTGGCTATCGTTTTAGGTTGCAATTAACCCTTTAAAGACGAAGCGTATCTGTTTTACATAAGGACTCGGTGCGTACCGCGCTGTAAACACTCTCCACTTCGGTTGTAAAAACCAGTCTCTTAATGTTTTAAACAACTTCCGCGTACGATGCACTCAATTCATAATACAATTCAATAAAGTAATATTTTAGGTTGAGATCCGCGCTTTTCTGGGGTATTAGGCAGCGTCGAGTGGTAAGCCTTTACCGACGTTTCGGGACAACGTGTCGGTTCAATCTTCAAGGGTCAAGAAGTGCAAGAAGACAAGAATACCCCGCAAGAGAACACACCTCATCAATATGACGGCGGAAGCTTGAAATCACGGATAACACTTCAGGTTATCAGCAGTAAATGCCAACCGGTATATGACGCAATGTGACACAAAACTTGCGGTCAGTATGACTACTATCGCGTCAGCAGGACGTTAACAATGAAGCAGAAGAACAGTGACCAGTATTTCTCCTAGTTGTTACTGCCCTTACAGTGTCACGTGGTAACGAATCTAAATTAATTCAGAACCTTACACTACCACGGCAATGGCTTGCTAAATGCGTGCTTTATTTTCACAAGAATGCACAATGAAGAGTCCAAACCCGTTTGTTAGTCCATTTGTATGTTTAAAGCTTCAAAGCGCTAGACGCATTTGGCCGGAATTTGGTGGTGCTACGGGCTGGACGATACGGATCGATTCTCTGTAGGGACAAGGAATTTTTCTTGTCTCCAAATGTTCAAACAGGCTTTTCAGGTCACCCTGCCTCCTACTCAAACTGTACCGCGATTATCTATCCGGGAGGAGGGGGTAAAGCGGCCGGAGCGTGTATCTGACCAGACATCTCCATGTAGAACTAACTATGGAACAGAGTCCTTCTTGAAAGGCTAACAGGTCCTCAGCTAGTCAACAAATTCTCCGGCATTTTTTTGCAACCCGAAGGTTCGTTACCGCATATACAAAAGCCCGCCACCTGTCCCTCCACCTAGTGACGAGGTTAAAAAATGAGTGGAGTTACACCTACGCTCCTCCTATACGCCTTCATCCTGTGTGCGGAGACAACCTAATGGGTGATCTAAAATTGGTGCGAAGAACTTCGGTTGGTTCTTACCGGTATCGTTGCAGTATAAGTTTCCATTTTATAGATTTTGTTGCGGCCTGATGATGGCTCTTTTATGAGTCGAAAATATTTGCAAGTAAAAACATGTGTTGTAAGATTTGTTAGGTCTGAGTGAAGAACTTCATAAAATATACACTTCTAACCCTTTAAAGACGAAGCTTATCTGTTTTATATAAGGACTCAGTGCGTACCGCGCTGTAAACACTCTCCACTTCGGCTATAAAAACCAGTCTCTTAATGTTTTATAAGGCAAAAGTTGCTGTTTGTTCTGCGATCCGTACAAAACACATAAACGCAATGTGGGCACCAGATAGAATTTTTTAATGTTAAACCTGGTGGTACGTAAAGTTACCGCTAGGCTTTAAAAGGTTAAGTAAACGTTTGCTAACTTCTGGCATCACATGCCAGAAGTTAGAAGACTTCATCCCCACTTCCGTCAGAACATTAAATGTCACAATATAAATCACACTTTTTACGTTAGGGCGAATAATTTTTCTCTCCATGGAGCAACAGCCCCTACTCAGCCACGGCTTCCTCATTATCGAGGCTTCACGATCACACTCAGGCACACCAACACTCGGTAAGACTCCTCTGGACGAGTGATCAGCCCGACGCAGAGACCTCTATCTGACAATAAACAACGCTCACAAGAGACAGACATCTAAGCCCCCCCGCGGGATTCGAACCCGCAATCCCAGCACGCGAACGGCCGCAGACCCACGCCTTAGACCGCGCGGACACTGGGATCGGTAAAGGACAAATGATACTTTGAAATATCGTTACAGGCACCTCATCGTTACAGGATTTTTTAACTGGATCAGCGAGTCTAACTGAAATATTAACGCTTTATGTCAGCATTAAGAACACACAGAGACGTGCACTATTATATGACTACAAACAAGGCACAGGGCCGCCTGCCTGTACTCCACTGGAGTACGCTTGTTTAACCTCAACCGTTCGCAAAAACAGTGACCGGATATTTCGTGGCCTCTTGCTGTTCCAAACTTAAGCACAAAATAGAATCTGCAGAACAAAAAACAACCCACCTACTACATGACCTCATAGCGGACAGGTTCTGATTATTCTCAAAGAAGACCGGGGGGGGGGGGGGCCATAATATAACTGGTCAGCAGCTTGCCAGTCATACCCACCCCCTACTCGGTCTCCCTTTTTTAAATTCTAGTTCCGGTGCATGTGTACACTTGTACAGCCATTTGCAAAAGTGATGACACAACATCTTGAGTTTGTGGCTCGACCAAGGTAACTTGCCTCATGTGTTCGTTACCGTTGTTTTACGTCATTTTTTGGCGTATTTTGTTTCGCCGGTATGGCAAACACATGCTCTGTGTGGCCAGCAGTCTCCCAACCGTAATCAACACTCAGAAGAACAGCAGTCACTGCAGTACCATCCAATCTAGCATTTTTAACAACTCTTCATTCCGACCACACAGCCAGTTACATGTTTCTTCTAAATATCACAGCAAACAGAGATTACATTCATAAACACCATTAAGAGGTTTGTCTTTGTAAAAGAGAAGGCACGGTGTTTTTATGATGTAAGAAATTAGTTGAGATCTGCGCTCTTCTGGGATATGAAGCAGCGTTGAGTGGTAATCGTTTACCGACGTTTCGGGACATCATATCGATCCCATCTTAAACGGTCAAGAATTCCAAGACAGACAGGTTGTCCCGAAACGTCGACAAAGGATTACCACTCGACGCTGCGTGATATCACAAAAGAGAGCAGGTCTCATCAACATCGCGGCGGAAGCCTCAAATATCGGACAGGAAATCAGTTTTTACTGTAGGCTTAGGGACTATATTGAGTCGTCAAAGACGATGCAATTCATTCGTTTGTTATCGGCTTCATCATAATCTCCACCTTTCTTTCTTTGTATCCTCCTTTCCCACTTTTCCTCCTCCTCTCCATACTGCTCTCAAAATATCCACCATCTTTACTTGGGTCATGCCGGTGTGTTACTTCAATTACAATAACAATAATAATAATAATAAACACAGTCTGACACACCACTGTATGTATTTGCTTGCACACCATACATTAACATTTATACATGTACCTTATAACGGATCGGCCGGGCCGAAACATGTAGTATATTGGCACAACTTTAGAACAAATGCTATAGTGTGCAAATAAATACATACAGTGGCGTGTCAGACTGTGTTTATTTTTACTGTAATATCCACCATGTACCCTGCAGGGACTGAAACCGGACTTCTGCAGCGAGAAACTTACAGGATGTCATCGAGTGTCCGGATATTGACCGAATGTATGGACTGAAAGATCTGTTAATCCTCGAAAACAATGTGGCATTTAACGCAGAAACGTCGGTAACCACTTACCAGACAACGCGGTGTCCTAACCCAATTACCCTTAACCCGCTCACAGGCGTTTCGTTAAATTTCGCTGTTGGTTTTAACTCGAACACCCATCACTGTGATCACAGAAGGCCAGCCAAGGAACACAATTCTAAGCCAGTTCAATCCACTCCATACGGTGTCTTCTTATCCCATTCATGAAAATTGCATTTGCTTTTATTTATACTGTTCATACCGCGCACTGTCGATAAACAAATCACACAACACTCAGTCCAATAAAATGCACGGTACTGTTTTCAGATATTCTATATTACAAAATCTGTAAATCAGTCCTACATGCTTCGATCCCTCATGGGATGATCATCAGCAATATGTATATACATTGTCAGTTCTGTTTTGTGAAATGTTACTTTGATACGAATCCCTGACGATGATCCCATGAGGAATCGAAACATGTAGCACTGATTAGCAAGATACTGTAATATAAAATATATGAAAAAAATACAGTGCATTTTGCTGGGCTGAGACTTGATTATATTACCATCTTCCCCTCCACTCGCCTTTCTGCAAGCACCCCCTCCCCCGCGGTTATTCCAACCCATGCTATTCTCAGACTAATATTTTGTACACATTTATTGTTTCTTCAAACACAAGAAAAACGTGTCTAACCACAAACGCCAAAAAGTAAGGAACGCCACTGGGTGAACTCTTAGATTAACCCTTTAAAGTCTAGCGGTAACTTTACATACCACCAGGTTTAACATTAAAAAATTCTACGTGGTGCCCACATTACGTTTATGTGTTTTGTACGGATCTCAGAACAAACAGCAACTTTTGCCTTATAAAACATTAAGAGACTGGTTTTTATAACCGAAGTGGACAGTGTTTACAGCGCGGTACGCACTGAGTCCTTATATAAAACAGATACGCTTCGTCTTTAAAGGGTTAAGATTACACGTAGCACTTTAGGTCAGAAAAAAATTACTCGTTAGTCTTAAGACTAGCTGTAACAGTAGAAGCACAAAAAATTATTGTTTCTTCAGTTCCTGAAGAACTCAAGACCCCGAACTGATTTGAGGTGACGGTGGATGCAATGTTTGCTATTTTGAAGGACAGAGATAGTATGTAATGAGGGTCGCCTGTGCAGCTCCCCCCTCTCCCCCCCGCCCCCCCCGCCCCAAGCTTGCTACCGCTGTTGCTGTGACTTGCAGAAATCCTGTTCTGCAAACTTCGCAAATTTCAGTTGCTGCAGACTTTTTTTTACAGAACGCCAATCCACCCTGCACTCTCAGTACACATCCGCCATATTCCTTAAACAAGTCCGCCCTGTGGTATCAGTAGGCAGTGGTACCTACTGACAGTGCATCAACCACTGCATTCTGGAGTCAGCTGCACGTGTCAGAAGGCAAATAGGTAAGAAACCGGCTGACACGGACAAGCATTACCAGAATGTGGAGAAGAGACAAACAATACAGCGGAGAGGCACTCGCAGACCTTCACCGAAAAGAATGATGCATTCGTAATGTCCCTGAATCGCATTCGGAAGGCGCCCTGGTCCGCATATTGGTCGCAAGCTAGCTACATCTATTTATTTCCCTCACTTTTTCTCAGTCCCTTAAGGAAAATGTCAGTGTATCGCCATAAAAGTGGTCACGACCAGCTATTTCTGATGCATCGCTTACGTGACCTTAACAGTTGATACAGCATCGTAAATGAAGCGAACAAACGGTGAGCTTCACACTTCGCACTGTTACGACGTACAGACGAGCATCGGAGAAGGTAAATACGTCATAACGTATACAAAACTCCCGTCATTATTTGCAGTGTATTAACCCTAATCTGCCGCATGTTTGTGCAAACTGTTCACAGAATATTACCAATAAACGTCATGTATTATACAAAATTGCTTTATTCAGTGTCTTCTTATCAGATTTCATGCTGCGGTCACTTGCAGTTTATAGGACACACGGATAAGTTTAACCTTTTAAAGCCTAGCGGTAACTTTACATACCACCAGGTTTAACATTAAAAAATTCTACGTGGTGCCCACATTGCGTTTATGTGTTTTGTACGGATCTCAGAACAAACAGCAACTTTTGCCTTATAAAACATTAAGAGACTGGTTTTTATAACCGAAGTGGACAGTGTTCACAGCGCGGTACGCACTGAGTCCTTATATAAAACAGATACGCTTCGTCTTTAAAGGGTTAATCACGACTCTGTATATAGCGGACCGTACTATGGGTCAATGGTCTGAAAATCAGAATTGTCTGATAAATTTAATGAAGCCTCCGACATCGAATTAAAAATATGTACGTCCAACGGTTTAGGGCGCTGACACTAGTTCAGAGACAGACAGACAGAACCTCCTCCACGTAAGACGTTCTTTCTTGCTTTGTAAAGAACCTCTTACAATCGGAAAGACACCCCTTATAAAATTGCCATATGAAAAATGAAGAGTTGCAGCTTATGGAAGATGGTGACACATGGTCAGAGCATCACAATAACAAGGGGTGATTAATGAGAAGTCCGGCGTTGAATGGGTGGGGTGATGCGGTGCTTTCTTTCACAAAGGCCCCTTGCGTCATTTCGACTTGAGAGAACCGGCCGGAACTGCAGCACCCTGTTTTACTGTCAAGCATTGAATGCGGCTAACTCCTTCATCTCCATTTGTCTGTCAAGCAATTTGTTTCTTCAGCGTAATCCAGCATTCGGACGAAGTTGCAATATAGGATGTAGATCCTGCTTCCTATAAACGCAGATTTCTGTCGTAAGACAAAATTGCGAATACGTTTGAAAATAAATACGAAAGATAAGAAACTTGAGCACATGTATAAGGGCCACATTTTGGAGAAAACTGGGCGAAAAGACAACCCCCTGTCTGGGATGTTCATATTTCCCAAAAATATAGAAGCCACCTCAAAATTCGAAGCACCAACTGGGTACCATGAAGCAAGTTCCATCCTGAGATCCCACAAGAATCAGGCGCCACCGAACAAAGGTTACAAACATGTATATGTTCTTATTAACCGTTTAAAGCCTAGCGGTAACTTTAGGTACCACCAGGTTTAACATTAAAAAATTCTACGTGGTGCCCACATTGCGTTTATGTGTTTTGTACGGATCTCAGAACAAACAGCAACTTTTGCCTTACAAAACATTAAGAGATTGGTTTGTATAGCCGAAGTGGAAAGTGTTTACAGCGCGGTACGCACTGAGTTCTTATATAAAACAGATACGCTTCGTCTTTAAAGGGTTAATTCCACAGTCCGAGCCAATACTTCGTTTATAAATTGCACATTTAGGCTACCAGTTTTGGCTCATAAAAGCCATCATCAGGCCATAACAGAAACTATAGGCTGAGAAACTCCATATGTATAGAATATCTCCTCCTTTCATAACAGTAAATACACTACAAACATATATATCAATGTTGTGAACATATATACATTGCAATTATATATATACATTGCAATAAATATATATGTATGCAACCGTGATATATACATTTGTAATGTATTTACTATTGTAAAAAGGGGAGATCTCCTACTTACAAAACATACGGAGTTTTTCAGCTTATAGTTTCTCTTATGGCCTGATGAAGGCTTTTATGAGCCAAAACTGGTAGCCTAAATGCGTATTTAAAAAGAAGTGTTGGCTCGGACTGTGGAACTAATAACAGTAAATACATTTTTGTAATCTGTATACTGACGGGGATGTCTTTTATTACGAAAAAGTAAAAAGTTTAGTCGCTTGGACGACTTGGCGCCCGCGATTTTTGAACCTCGGACCTAAGCAGTCTAAACAAAGTTGCACACTGCAAGAGAGTTTCTCTTTCAACAATTACAGTCGTTTCACATTGTCAAGAACTTGATGTCTTTTTTTTTAAACAAAGTCCAAAGATCCCTTACACTATCCAGAACAACGCATCACTGGACCTTTTCTTAAGCCAGTTAAATCCAATCCCACACTAACATCGACATTAGACTCCCGAAAGAACCAGAGCTGCTTTTCACACGTACCCCTGCATGCAACACACACACTGTCAGAGTTTACTGGTTGTGTTCCTCCACACAATACGGACTGTAACGCCTGTTTGGCCTACACAACAAGCTTATATAAGTACAAGGGCTGTGGAGTCGGAGCCGGAAGGAAATTTAGGTGGAGTCGGAGTCGGAAGGAAATTTAGGTCGAGTCGGAAGGAAATTTAGGTGGAGTCGGAGTCGGAAGGAAATTTAGGTGGAGTTGGAGTCGGAAGGAAATTTAGGTGGGGTCGGAGTCGGAAGGAAATTTAGGTCGAGTCGGAAGGAAATTTAGGTGCAGTCGGAGTCGGAAGGAAATTTAGGTGGAGTCGGAGTCGGAATGAAATTTAGGTGGAGTCGGAGTCGGAAGGAAATTTAGGTGGAGTCGGAGTCGGAAGGAAATTTAGGTGGAGTTGGAGTCGGTAAAAATGTACCGACTCCGACTCCGACCTCAGTCTAAAACCTTAACTAGATACTCCAAGCCCAGAGCCCTGATAGCTACAGTAACCATTAGACCTATACTTAAATATAGGTTATAAGTCAAAACAGTAGCCTGATGATTCACGTGGTGGTGATGAAATGTCTTATAGGTTTACCGTTATTAATACATATTGAGCTTTTATGAAGGAGTCGGAGTCGGAGTTTTAAAAATCGAGGAGTCGGAGTCGAAGCCTTTGTGTACTGACTCGACAAGTACCGTGCGACGACAATTTATCAATTAAATTAAAAATTATAGGCCCTAAATGTTATTACCCTATGCATTGACAATGCCCATCCTAGCGGCCGCGCGGTCTAAGGCGTGGGTCTGCGGCCGATCGCATGCTGGAATTGTGGGTTCGAATCCCACCGGGGGCATGGATGTTTGTCTCTTGTGAAGTGCTTGGTATTGTTAGGTAGAGGTCTCTGTGTGGGGCTGATCTTTCGTCCAGAGGAGTCCTACCGAGTGTGGTGTGTCTGAGTGTGATCGTGAAGCATCGATAATGAGAAGGCCGAGGCCCGCTAGGGACTGTTGCGCCATTGGGAAAAGAATGTATTAAAAATGCAAAGTACACTGCTATCAAAAATAGCATATGAATATCAAAGGGAAGGACGGTGCCACATCAATCTTCGTGCCTTAATTAAGACGAGTAATGATATCCTTCATCTTAATTAATACACTTGAGGACACCCTCCTTATCTTTGCACATTTATATCACAGCGGGATGTCACACTTAGAAGTATCAGAATGTCAACCGAAAGTACAAAGCGTAACAGGATACAAGAATAAACAGAACGACAGCAATAATAATAATAATAATAATATTATTATTATTATTTTCTCCCAAAATTTCTAAAACACCATTACACAGAAAGGGCATTAATTAATGCCCATTTAGAAGCTTAAAAGCAATCTAAAAGGACAAATTATTGAAGTGCTGGCAGCAACTAATCACGGTTGTCATATTAACCCTTTAAAGACGAAGCGTACTTGTTTTATATAAGGACTCAGTGCGTACCGCGCTGTAAACACTCTCCACTTCGGTTATAAAAACCAGTCTCTTAATGTTCTATAAGGCAAAAGTTGCTGTTTGTTCTGAGATCCGTACAAAACACATAAACGCAATGTGGGCACCACGTAGAATTTTTTAATGTTAAACCTGGTTGTACGTAAAGTTACCGCTAGGCTTTAAAAGGTTAAAGAACGATAAGGGACGCATTAAGACTGTGTATATTGCTGTAGTAAAATACAGAACTCAACTGCTGTTATTGGAAATCCGGGATCATTTCGTTTTAATTACTGACAGACACGAGAATGTCTGCGCCTTTGAGCTTCATAAGCAGAAATGCACCGAAACAAGAAAGTCAGCGTCTCTAAGCGAATAATCTCGGGTTCAACCCAGAACAGACTGATTAGTGGTGATAAGAGACCACAGGACGGGCACGTTAACCTGCAGACGTTTAGAAACGAACGGGTACTGTAAACTGCGACAGACATAACTTAAACACTGAAGGTCAATGTCATTTTGGTGCTGACTGTAGCGTATACCAACTGGCTGAAGCATGTTCAGTTCATATCTGCAACATAGTAATGCCAAACTGCAAGACAGTCTGTCGGCAGTAACGCGTATTTGGCCAGCCAATGCGTCTAACGGCTTCCAGCTGCCGTAGCAATTCTTAATTAACGTCCCTAACAAGCGTTCATGTCGATTTCTAACTCTAAAGCAGCTTAACAGGAAATTAGGTGCTGCAGCATCTAAACGTACGCTCCCCCTCTGCTCAATGAAACACCGCATGATAAAGACATATGGAAGAGTGGAGATATAGCTCCATGCATTCTTAACCTCGGACATGAGTGGTTACACTTTGCTCGCCTTAGCATTTTAAAGCCTAGCGGTAACTTTACATACCACCAGGTTCAACATTCAATAATTCTCCATAATGCTCAAATGGTGTTTATGTATTTTGTACATATCTCAGAACAAACAGCAACTTTTACCGTAAACATCAGCAATTCATTCGTTTTTTATAACCGAGGCTGAAAGTGTTTACTGCGCGGTACGCACACAATCTTTATATAAAGCAGATTACCTTTCGTCTTTAAAGGGTTAATCTCGTTCAAACGACGCCGGTACTGACTCAGTAGGACACTGAGTGGGCCCAGACCCTGTATGCTCGTGCAGGAGAGAAAAATCTGTGTCCCTCTTGTGAACTTAACCCATATTCCCTAATCCTAAAGGATCTGAAACGCTGAGGGTACAAGTGGCAGATAGGAAACCTGAAATGTGAAATTTGGGGCAGTAAGCCTGAGAGATGAATTGTGCAAAATTGGGTTAGGGTACCTTTGGTTAGGGTACCTTTGGTTAGACAGAGACGGGAGGTAGTTGAAGCATACATGTCAACTAATAAAAACCAGCGTAACGGATTTCAAAGAGAATCACGTAAAGAAAAAATTCGAGACGAAACATACTCGTATCTGGTCTTCTATAAAGGTTGAAAGAAGAATGCGGGGCAGAACTGTAGGTAGGTAGGTGACATAGAAATGAGAGAAATGAGTTAGCACGGTTTCGATTGGTTATTTGGAAACCAAGAGGTATAATGAGAATTTAGGTAATCATTGTCCCAGTTGGCCTGTATCAAATAGATATATTAAAAATCTGTCAGATAGCCAACAATAATATATGTGTCTTTGTTATATATAAGTTAAAAATATAGAGCAACTAGTTTCAGCTGTTTTTGAATGATGACCCTGATGATGGCTGTTAACAGCCGAAACAGGTTGCTCTATATTTTTAACTTATATATAATAAAGGCACATATATTATTGTTGGCTATCTGACGGATTTTTAATATATCTGTATAATTAGAGTTGTAGAAAAAGTGAGATGCTTCCTACGCTGAGGAAGAACATGTGATACAAAAGGTAAAGATAAAGGTATAACTAAAATTCACCCTACAACAGGTCATGAAGCGCCACAGATGGAGTAGTAGTATAACTCTACTTTTCCTTTAACCTTGGCGCTAAATAGGGGATGGGTTGGATAGTCCCATGCCCCGGCCGCTTTGCCCCCAGGAAAGAGACCCGGTACCCACTGTACAAGAGGCTGGGTGGGCCCCAGGGCCGGTCTGGACGGGTGCGGCAAGTTTCACTCCACCAGGATTCTATACCCGGACCGTCGAGCCCGTAGCGAGTCACTATACCAACTGAGCTACGAATGTGATACATATGTTACTAAAATGTAAAGGGACAGACGGAGCGAACAGTTTTTGATTGATAAATGGCTATACATAAACGAAGAAACAGCACATAAGAAAATAATCAGGTGTACCAAAATAACAAAATTAAAAAATTTAGGCAAATTTCTAAACAACTTAAAATGCAAGCAGAAAAACGAAGTTAAGAAAAGTGCACGATTTAGAGGAAGTGCGAGAGGAAGAATTCTGCAGAGGGAGATTTTATTGTACAGAGAAACTTAGATGAGATCAGAACATGAGGGAACATATCGAGTAGCGCAGATAAAATTTCATCATTAGTAAAATAATAATAATAATAATAATAATAGAGACGCGTACTGGAAAGAACCTGGTGCTGCTAGTCACATCCAAAGACACGTACACGTAGCTCATCTAATAAATTTCATCTGATTTGACACGATTTGAAATGACGAGTACGTGACAAAGTGGGACAGCCAGGATCAGAACTCTGTGATACTTTTACATCAAATAACAACCAAAAAACGTATACCTTTATCACTATTATAAAATCTACCTTAATTTCCGCCCCTTGCTGCTTTCTGCTGACAACAGCGCCTACCGAGAATCACAAACGACTGTCGGGTTATAGATCTACATACGTAAATAATAATAATAATAATAATAATAATAATATTATTATTATTATTATTATTATTATTATTATTATTATTATGTGTTACGGCTGCTAACCGCGTGTGCAAAGACACCAATATTTTTAGGAAGCCCGTTACTTCTTTAAGACAAATTTTGCGTTGAACTGGGACTTTTTTTTTAAATAAGCTTCTCTGGTTTCTTCAGACTATAGGGGTTTAGCCCCAGTCCTTTTATATATCTTTCCCTGTAATATTGTTTTCTTTTGTTTGTTTGTTTAGTGTATTTGTGCTGTTTTTGTGCTGTACTTGTGTTTTTGTGCTGCTTTTATAATAGGCATTTTTGATGTTAAGCCTGCACGTTAATAAATACCGATTGATTGACTGATTGATTATTATTTTCGTTGTACCGATGACAGTGCACGCATACGAAGCTTAAACACAGGACGGAGTGCCATAGGCAGACAAGACTTTAACAGGAAAGGTTTGTTGTTGCGATCCGAAAGATGGACCGTTAAAATTTGACAAGTACCAAAACCTGATCGGGCCCAAATCATAAGGGTCTGCGGGCCGCGTGTTTGACAGGCCTGGATTACGCTACAGGCCTAGTTCATGACACACACACACACACACACATACACACACACACTCACACACACACACACTCACACACACACTCTCACACTCTCACACACACACACACACACACACACACACACACACACGCGCGCGCGCGCGCGCGCGAATTTTATACACACCGGCTTTGGCCTGTTTGAAGACCACACTCGTATTCAAAAATCTGCAACAAAATAATGAGAACAGTCCTGTGTCATACTCCAGGTTTATACCACTATGCAGGCAGGACATAATTACAGGCGTGCTTCTGCCCCCAGGCCATGTGTCATAACAATACATCGCAGAGCAATTTTGTGTTTTTTTTTTCTCCCAGTACATCCTGCGTGTTGGTGTTATCGTTATTTCGTTTCAGCAGCAGACATCATTACAAAACTGTCACCGATTTTAAAAAAGTAACACATTTTACAGAACAATTACACACTTGTGGCGTAACATTGTAAAACAACTTATTATCCGTTTTCTTACTCTAGAGAAAGAGAAGGAAATGTTACCCCGCCATCAGTGGGTGCCTTAGGTGCTCGATCTGCTACACGCCGCATGGAGAACAATTTATGTCAAGCGCAATGGTCGATTCTTCGTTTGAGACAAAACGCACTGTAGCGGTTTAGAAACTGCTTAATGAAACTGCCGCAGCCAGTAAACGATGCAAGTCCATTACAGTTTTCGTGGGGTTATTTGGTAGGTTGCTACCAACGTTTCGGGGAAATATACTACCTCCATCTGCAGAGTAGCCGATAAAACTATGCGACACTATACGTCATGAACCAGCAGACCATATTTTAGTGTTTCACTGCCAAATACTTTACAGCTAGGCTAGAGTGAACAGGAACACGGCACAGGCTTACAGGGAGAGCTTTCAGATTTTCTCAGCGGTGTAGCGCAGGATTCCGTTCTTCTGGGGCATGACACTGCATCAGTGCATGATCGGATCCCGACGTTTCGACGGAAACATAGTTACCCGATCTTCAAGGGTCGCAATGTTCTTCTATGAAATTTTGACTCTTGAAAATAATGGCACTAAAATAATCTAGCAATTTCTTTGGCATTAAACATTACTGCATTTTTTCACACAGGTATTTATGCGCTATTAACCTTTTAAAGCCTAGCGGTAACTTTACGTACCACCAGGTTTAACATTCAAAAATTCTACGTGGTGCCCACATTGCGTTTATGTGTTTTGTACGGATCTCAGAACAAACAGCAACTTTTGCCTTATAAAACATTAAGAGACTGGTTTATATAACCGAAGTGGAGAGTGTTTACAGCGCGGTACGCTCTGAGTCCTTATATAAAACAGATACGCTTCGTCTTTAAAGGGTTAAAGGTAAAGGCAAAGTTCACCCATAGTATGTCACGAAGGGAGCAGAGGTATAGATCTACACTTTCTTTAACTTCGGCGCTAGATGGGGTTCGGTGGTCAACGCCACCCCCCGGCCGCTTTACCCTTCGGAAACAGGCCCCGATACCCACTGAACAGGAAGCTTGCTGGGCCCTGGAGAGGGTATGGGCGGGTACGGAACATCTCACCTCCAGGGAGATACAAAACCCGAACCATCAACCCCGTAGCCGGTCGCTATACCGACTACGCTGTCCCCGGCGCCATTCTATCTTCTGTTAAGCCTACCACTCTCAGAACAAAGAGCCACGTCTGACGTAAACACCACAAACCTCTCCATTTCTGCAAAGCGACCGCTATTCTGGCTACAAGTTTCAGTGTGTTACGGCTCCGTCACCAGTCCTTCAACTGCATACTGACAACTGCGCGCACTATTTCCTTGTTCTGTTGCGCACCCGGTTTCTTCTTATTGGCTTGAAGCTGTACTTAACGTGAAGACTGCAGGACCTGGAACAGCTTAAGCGCTGGTAAAGGCAAAAGGTAAAGGTAAAGGTCACCGTATAACTGGCCATGAAGACCCAGAGGGGGAGTACAGTATAGCTCTACTCACAAGCGTACCTTCGGGGGTGGCGGGGGGGGGCAAGAGAGGCAAATTCCCCCCTGCAGTATTTTTTCTACCTAAGAATAATCGTTTGGCTACTGAGACGAAGAGAGGCAAACAAAAAAAATTTGGGTGAGAGTAGGAGTAAGGGGTGAATGTGTATTAAGGACTGGTTCAAACAAATCTTCCCCATCTTTATAACTTGACTACTCCGTAAAGTTCCTAATACCACTCCTCGATTTTGCCCCCTCCCCCGACCGATGTTACTACCCACGTTGTGCCTATGGTTCTACTCTTTCTTTAACCTCGGCACTAGACGGAGCGCTGATAATTATTTAATTCTTAACAAAGTGTGGTGCTGACTTCGAAACAGCAAGTCATATTACTGCAAACAGAACGCTACTGGACCCACGGAATGATCTCACTTACATTCTGTGCGGCGGCGTGGCCAGCTAGGCCAGCGTCAAAAAACGCACTATACGTGGCAACTTTGGTAAGAGCCAAGTACACCCAGCCCTTGTTTTACGCCCTGGTAGCCTTCCTGAAAAACGTGGGGCGTAAATTAAAGAGGCCTAAATAACAAATATTCCAGACATACGGAGTTAGTGTAATAAAAATCTCACGGTCAGAGGGCGTTAAACCGATAACGAGAGAGTGCAAATTAAAAAGCGGTGTAAATTAGCAAGGGGCAACAAAGCAGAACGGGGTAAAACACATTGGCGTAAAACACGGGGTAGGCGTGTTAACAAGAATGTTTTCACTTACGTAATGGTTTCTTATTTATTACCTTAGTCATTATTCAACTACCACAGGTCAGTGTCAGTCGGTTATGAGTCTCCTTTCCTTACAAAATCTTTCACAACGCCGTTCACGTGTCAGCCTCCTTGTCCACACGGACTACACACAAGCAACTTGCGCGGACCGCGTGGTGGCCGCCCCTGTTCTGTACGTTCCCGGGACCGACATGTGGCCCGCGTCCCGCAGTTTGGCTATACAGGCCTTCCAACCGTCTGTCCTTCAGTCAGGCTCTCGTGATGTCAGGATGGCCGCAGTTCCCGCCAAGCACGAAGTCGTGACACCGGCGCTTATCTCGCCCGCCAGCTGTGTGCCCCAGTAGGCCTAACTGTGGGGCCGGGGGGCAGGGGGGGGCCAGATACGAATCACTGCACCAAGTCCAAGGAAGAGGCGACGGTTCTGATTTATATTCGAAAGGTGCCTCGTTTGCATCTTGGAAGGGACACAATCTATACTGAGGTCTCTCCAGGAATATTCCGGGAGAATATGCAAATTGGGCTACAACCCGCTTCCTTCAACAACCCTTACAATCACCCCACCCTGAGGTACTGACGTCGTTAAATTAACGACAAATAAACAAAACAAGTAAATAAACATGCCTAATAGTCTAATATTTCCCCATTAGGGATCCAAGGATGTTAGTGGGATCACTGATGAAGGCAACATTTGACAAGCTAACTGATCTAATCAAAATACAATTTGTAACAGAAACTGCGTTATACCGTAGAAGAGTGACGGGACGAACCCAATGTCCCCTCCCCCCGGCACACCGCGCCCTACACAATGAAGCTAACCCAAACTTTGAACACTTCGGCAGCTCAGCCACTCGAAATATCAACCGGCCAGACACTTCGCGGCCCGCTTGGTTCTCTCGCAACAAACAGGCTACAGTACTTCAACCCAGTCTCAGAGCAGACCACATATCTCTGTCCCATATCCCACCTGATTCATTACGGCTACTTACAATCGAAATAAGTATCTCCTTCCAGATATGCGCTCTTCTGGGATACTATGCAGCGCAGAGCGGTAATTGTCAGAAATCATCAAGTATCTGATTCTTCGAGACAAATCACTGTCGTACAAGAAACAAATGCCGGTCCCAGTGACCGCGCGGTCTAAGGCGTGGGTCTGCGGCCGTTCGCCTGCTAGGATTGTGGGTTCGAATCCCTCCAGGGGCATGGATGTCTCTTGTGAGTGTTGTGTTGTCAGGTAGAGGTCTCTGCGTCGGGCTGATCACTCGTCCAGAGGATTCCTACCGACTGTGATGTGTGTCTGAGTGTGATCGTGAAGCCTCGATAATAAGGAGGTCCTGGCCCACTAGGGGCTGTTGCCCCATGGGTGGGGGGGGGAAATAAATAAGCTTTTACGTACTTATTAGTCCCCGGGGGCCCCGGGTTCAATCACATGGTAAACCATTTGGGATTTGTGATCGACACCATGGAACTAGAAAAGGTTTTTCTCATCGCATTTCGTTTCAGTAAGAAAAGCAAGAACATCTCATCAACATCACAGCGTAAGCCAGAAACCACGGATAACAGAAGGCTGTCACTGTCCACGCCATGAAGGCGTATGGGCGCTCGATGGCAATGGTCAACATCATGCCCCGGCCGCTTTACGCCGGGGAAAACAAGCCCGGTACTCATTCAATAGCAGACTGGCTAGACCCCAGAGATGGACTGGATGGTTTGAAGGAGAGAAAAGTCTCTGGCATCTGCTCGGATTCGAGCCCCGGAGAGTCCAGCCTGTAGGCCAATATCTATACAGTCTCCGCTACTCAGCCTGCCATTAATAAGTAAAACAAATAGATATTCCGGTCTTTTTGGAATATGATGCCATATAGTTTGGTGGTACAAAAGTTTTACAGGAAGCTTCAGGAAGATGGAGCCAGCAGGTTACTCCGACGCGTCGTTCCATATCAAACTACAAGGCGTCACATTCCAGAAGAAAGCAATCTTAATTTTCGTAGCGTGAGAACCCCAATTCCTCTTCCTCCACCCACACAATAGTTGTTATTTTTCCTGCGAGCCATTTTGTATGAAATTTCTATACCCCACGGCCACAAATGCACTCGCTGAATTACTTACCGAACTGCCTTAAAATCAAAGTTGACAGGTACGATTGCACAGGGGACAGTTCTCACGGTTTACGTGTGTTGTTAAGTCTGTTATAGGGTCCCCAGTTCGAGGCTTTCCTATGAACATAATACCATTTTTCTTAACTGACTCAACTCTTGACAAGACGACCTGTGCAATGAATCCCAGATGTTCTGGGACAAGGGAGAGAGCAGTTGTTCGCCAGTCTGCAATTTGTATGCTGCTTTGTTCTGGTTTGTTCGGAGATCGAGCCCTGCTTGCAGCACAGATGTGTGGCGAGGAAGAATACGATCACAAAAAACAAAAATAAAGACCAGTCTTCACTGCAAGGTGTACAGGAAATCGTCCACCTCTGTGCAGCGTAGAATAGGAAGTCGATGTAAATGTACCCAAGCGGGAGTTCATTCATGGTATTTTACACAACGAATCAAACCACCGTGAGACATGCGTTTGCTTTAAATATCTCTAGGTTTTATTCATGATTTCAGGTTCTCACGAGGTTAGCATATTATGGTATGTGACGCCGTGTAGTTTGGTACACAGGTACCAAAACGCCGGAGGAACCAGCTGTCTGCTTTATCAGCGGCAGATAACAGAAGCACGTTGTTCCGAAATGTTCATACTCAAATGATGATGATGATGATAATAATAAAATTTCTATTTTTAGGAGCCGCGATAGCGTAGTCGGTAAAACGACTAGCTATTGTTTCGACGATCTGGGGTTCGAATCCCGGCAGGTACGAGAGATTTTTTTCTTCTCCGAAACGCCCGAACCAGTTCTACGGTCCAATCAGCGTCCTATTCAATTGGTACGGGCATTATTTTCGCGACAGTAAAGCGGTCGGGTCGTGACGTTGATCGCTCACCTCAGTCTAGTGCCGAGGTTAAGAACGAGTGGGGCTACAGCTCTGCTCCCCCTACACGCCTTCATGGCGTGAACAGGCACAAACTTAATTTTGTATCTTTATATTTTAACTACGCTGTCAGCAGTTTAGAGTGCACAACGTTGAATGATGGAACGTAATGTGAATAAGGAACTCGGAATTAAGTGAAATGCAGCAGTCGCCACTAGATTACAGCCACTACCCCGGCATCTTCATGAACGTACCGAAGAAAAACACGAAAACACTCAGTCAGTGCCTAATTATGGTCCTTAAGGGCCGAAACATGTAGCATTTGCTGATGTTGTTATTAAAGGTTTGACGGTAATGTGTACGCCAATAGTATCTTACTCAGGGTAATTGGCCTGGGCTGAGATTTGAACCCGTGACCTCCCAAATAAGAAGCAAGACCCACTCGACCACGACAAAAGCTGTCGCATGACTGTGGTGTCATGCCTTCTCATGTTCCGTATTTCGTATCCCATAAGTCTGTAGCACATTACGATGAAATGCGATGTGGAAAGGTCACACTTAAGCGTATCAGTTGAATTTTAATTTGTTCTAGGGCTCATTATAACTTACGCTTTAGACGAAGATCAAAGCAAACGTTATTAAATTCTTTTAAAATAGTAAGTTGTAACAACTATGTCCCTATTCCCAGGGGTCTGCGAAACAGCAGATTTTCATGATCGTACGTTACTACAGTGCAACTCTTCCTTCCTAAACCGCAGCCACAAGGTTAAACAATGCCAAAGCAATAAAAGAGGCATGAAGATGTTGCGTATTCCTGTATCATGTAACCGACAGTAACACCTGTTACTACTGTGTGTGTGTGTGTGTGTGTGTGTGTGTGTGTGTGTGTGTGTGTGTGTGTGTTCTGGAAAGAAACATCCCATCGAAAATCCGCTGTCATGTAACATACTGCATAGTGGCGTACATAGGACCTCGCAGACCCTACAGCGCGGGGGGTGGCGGGTGGTGGTGGGGGTGGTGGTGGTACCGTGGGTGAGGGGGGGGCCCCCCAAACGCAAAGAATATTAACTTTGATTGTTGTGGGTTTCTTTGGACTGGGTTCTGTTCTTATGACACAAGGCAGTACAACGGACCCGTGTTATGAAATCTGGGGGTAACGTCGCTAGTAATTATACGGGGGGTCCCCGATTAATGAGTCATGAGGGGGGGGGATCCTAGCGGTTACTACGCTACTGATGTTGCATTCGATTCCATGGACTGCTGGACGTTTGTAAATAAGTGGCGTGGGTACACAACGTAAACACCGTCTGTGCAGAAAAGTGCTTACTTAAACATAAGCGCCCATTCCCTGCCACGCGGTGGCGCAGTTGGTTGAGGCACTGCACTAGAAGCCGGAAGGTCGCGGGTTCGGTTCCCGATGGTGTCACTGGAATTTTTCACTGATATAATCCTTCCGGCCTCACTATGGCCCTGTGGTCGACTCAGCCTCTAACACAAATCAATACGAGGAATATTTCCTAATGGTAAAGGGAGCCGGTGCTTAGAACTGGCAACCTTACCACCTTCATGTGCCGATTTTCTTGAAATCTGGGAGCCTCAACCTACTGGAACCCTAAGGGCCTGTCCAGGCCTGTAACGGGGTAGCTTTACCTTTACCCTTTGTCTCCTCCGGACACTTTCCCGTGTAAACCTAATTACGAATTTTAAACACGGAACAACAACACACAGGAATGACGTAATTTACAATAGACTGAGAACGAAGAGATCCTGCCGTATTCCAGAAGGACGAGAATATGTGGGTAACAGAAAGAGATATATGTTGTGCCGTAAGACGCGAGGAGCAAATGCCTACATTTGAGCCATCTAGGGGAAAGCTGGAGAAACGTTTCTGCGCTGACAAACGAAATCAATAATGTCTGCGCCGTCTAGACTGTACGCTGATACCGGACAGATTTTCAGGCGTTAACAATCAATATGCTAAATAATAATAATAATAATAATAATAATAATAATAATAAAAGGTAAAGTTCACCCTAGAACAGACCACGAAGGCCCAGACGGGGAGTAGAGATATAGCTCTATTCTTTCTTTAACCTCAGCGCTGGATGGGGGAGGGTGGTCAACGCCACGCCCCGGCCGCTTTACCCCCAGGAAAGAGACCACGTACCCATTGTACAGGAGGCTGGGTGGGCCCCAGGGCCGGTCTGGACGAGTGCGGAAAATCTCGCCGCCATAGGAATTCGATCCCCGGACCGTCCAGCCTGTAGCAAGTCGCTATACCGACTGAGCTATCATGGACAATTAATAATAATAATAATAATAATAATAATAACAGCAACAACATAGTTATACTTGACAAAACCATCAAAGAAGCACACTCAATATATGTAGCAATTCCCAACAGTCACAGCCTTCCCAGCACCGTCACCGAGAAGCTACAGAAGTGTACAGACTTGAAAGACGAGCTTATGAGGGTATGGCAACTGAAAGCGGCCTATATAATACCACTAGCACTGTCCACAATGGGTATTATTCCAAACAAATTACACGAAAGACTAAAACGTCTTAATCTGCGCCCTGCTCTCTTCACGCTTAATAAAAGTCGTACAGTTGCAAAGTTTTGGCAGAACAGTGGATAGGAAGTGCTTGGTCAGTGTGACGCGTACTCTTCTGAGAACTGGCTACACTGCTGTGAAGTAAGGACTGTGAATAATAATAATAATAATAATAATATATTTAACAAAGAAAGAGAAAACATGCATACTGATAGATGTGGCAAAGCCAGCGGACAGAAACGTCATGCAAAAGGAAGCAGAGAAGAAACTGAAATACAAGAGTTTATGTACAGAGATACAACGGATGTGGAACATGAACTGTGTGATTACACCCGCGGTAATTGGAGCCACCGGAACAGTAACGAGAGGTTTAAGGAAAAATTTAGAAGCCAAACCGGGGAAACAGTCAATAGATTCGCTACAGAAGGCAGCTGTACTTGGGACATCACACATAATGCGGAAAGTACTGCAGTGTGGAACTTGATACCTGAGCGGTGGGGTCACCGTTGGTACAAGAGAAGTACCGGGGAGAAATGGCCTGTGACAAGAGACAATATAATAATAATAATAAATTTCTAGGCACTACAAACTATATTAGCCGAATTGTAACTATGACGCAAATCTTTTGTCGGATATCTGGGTGGGTGAGATAGAGCAGTAAGACCTTAACAACATCTAAAGGTGAAATAGAGATACGTATGTTTAATTTAGGTACACTGCTCATTTTCAGACTATGAAAGTTGGCGACTGTAACATGAAACCCATCAATAAGAACACGCTGTACATTGCATGGGTCAAGAAACACAGCTTGTTTCGTCCACTTTGCAGCTGCTCAGAAGAAAAGTATCAATTCTTCTGTTGTCCTGAAATTCCTTGCAGTCAAATATTTCTTGTAACTTCCAACTATTCAGTTCGTCTTACGTGGTAAACACAATTCACGAATCAATTCAGTTTTCACGTCTATGCCACACTGCCAGTGTCAGTGGGTAGGCGTCGGTATTTTATTTAACCCTTTAAAGACGAAGCGTATCTGTTTTATATAGGACTCAGTGCGTACCGCGCTGTAAACACTCTCCACTTCGGTTATAAAAACCAGTCTCTTAATGTTTTATAAGGCAAAAGTTGCTGTTTGTTCTGAGATCCGTACAAAACACATAAACGCAATGCGGGCACCACGTACAATTTTTTAATATTAAACCTGGTGGTACGTAAAGTTACCGCTAGGCTTTAAAAGGTTAAGCAATTCTCTCCAGCACGTGAAATTACGTTCTCCACTTCGAACGAAGAAAAGATAGGACCATGAGTCAACGTAGGAATCAGCACGAAAAGTGGTAGTTAAAGAAGTCGGCAGCTTATCAGCTTATTTCACTAATAACAACACCCAGATTCCGCAGAGCAACTATGTCTCTTTCCACAGCAGTATCTCTCAGTGAAACCTTGCACTTACATCTGTATCACTTTAGAAGTGAAACAAATCCCCCACGGGATTTCTTGCGGCTGAAAATTTAACTACTCTCTCCTGTTAGTAAAATTCATCACTTCTTCAAGAGCGGATTTCGTTTTCTGAATTCCAGTGCCTTATGTGGCAGGGGTGGACGAATTTGAAACCTGAGAAGCCTAGTCGTGTGAAATTTAGCATGTAAAAGGAAACTGTGGTGTGCAGCTTGGTCTTTCAGATTAAGGGGAAAACACAAGCTGTGGGTGTTCGAGAACACGGTACTGAAGAAGACACTGGTCTCTCGCATTAAAGGAAAAACACAGGCCGAGGATGTTCCAGAAAAGTTACTGAAGAAGACACTGGTCTCTCGCATTAAGGGAAAAACACAGGCTGGGGATGTGCGAGAAAAAGGCGCTGAGAAAGACATTTAAACCTAAGACGGAGGAGACAACAGAAAGCTGAAGAAAATTAAATAACGGAGAACATAATTTGAAACCACATCGAGCACTGTTTGGCTGTGGAAGTCAAGAAGGATGGGCTGGGTGGGGCATAAGGCACTATGTCAGGGAAGAGAAACGCACGGATTCTTCTGTGTCATTTCAGGCTTCCGCCGTGGTGTAAATGAAATCCCTTGAAGATGGGAATGACAAGTTGGCCCGAAAAGTCCGTAACAACCAGTCTACGCTGCGTAACATCCTAGAAGAACGAATATCTCATGCATTCTTTTGTTTTGAGAACATGCATATAAAACACCCTTGGAAGACCTATGTGTAGATGGGTGGGTATAAAAACGAATTTGAAAAAAGAAAAGTAGGATGGAAGGGTATGGCTTGGTTTCATCTGACTTTGGTACAACATACATATTTCATTGAAACACATTATAATTAACCTAAATAGTTTAATGGATGTCCCGAAGACACTACTATATACAGGCCTTCCTGTTAATCGAATCTTGGTGTCTTGACAAGCCTTCAATAGCTACTGTATTGCTACATTGAACTGCCATTTTCTGACACATGCAGAATATAATGATCAGCAGCTGCTCTGTTACGTCGGAAATCCACGCTGACGATTCCCAATAATTTTTTAACACAAGATGTAATTTCGACAGACGAATGTTCGATATCTGTCTGTCCGCGATGGCGGTGATATGCTTCGATAACTGTTCGTCATTTTTACTTATACCCTTCTGATAAAGAGGCACACTAACAGACTCCTTCCACTGCTGACACAATTCTTTCTTATTCCAAACAGAATCAGCGAGTTTATGTACCTCAGAACACACTGCTTTACTTCCTGACTGGAACAGTTGTACGGGAATTTGATCAATACCTTGTGATTTGTATCTTTTCAGCTTTTCAATAGCCATTTCAGCTTCAAAGGCACTGGACTCAGATACGAGTGGTTCACCTGAACTTATATCATTCTGCCCAACATCATTAACCCTTTAAAGACGAAGCGTCTCTTTTATGTAAGGACTCAGTGCGTACCGCGCTGTAAACACTCTCCACTTCAGTTATAAAAACCAATCTCTTAATGTTTTATAAGGCAAAAGTTGCTCTTTGTTCTGAGGTCCGTACAAAACACATAAACGCAATGTCAGCACCACGTAGAATTTTTAATGCTAAACCTGGTAGTATGTAAAGTTACCGCTAGGCTTTAAAAGGTTAACGCCACGCAGATCCAACATCCGACAGACGTCATACTTCTATATATCAAAACAATATGCGAATCTGCTAGCAGACCACCCTCAGCCCATAACGCGTTCCATTACCGCTACCAACGAAGACAACAGCACGTGTGGTTATAAGTTACAGTTGACAGGGTTTTGTCTGTACCTCACTTTAGTTTGTTCTAACCTGAACGTGTGTTGATCGACTTTTAAGTGATCCGAACTTAGACAGCACCTAATTATAACTTTTTATTTGCAATTAATATGTTTCACTCGTCGCAAATAAGTTCTGTAAACTTCCGAAGCGGTCAAAATACGCTGTAGGTTGTCGCAGTCGCAGATGTAAGTAAGGATGGCTACCGCTAGCTTACGGGAACAGAGTGACGCCGCCTCGGAGTCCCAAAACAGTAACTTCCTCGCGGTCCAGACATGCTGATTTAAGATGTTGCGCGAACATCTTTTCATTCCGATTCAAATGAAGCCACCCCATTGGTTGGAAGCTGAAGTAATCTACGTGACACGACAGCGGCGGGAAGGCCTGTTTTTAGGCGCGTTAGCAAAATTGCGAAAAGTGACAATTAGCTTACACATGCCTGTCTGTCTGTCTGTCTGTCCATCCGCATGGAACAATTCGGCTCGCCTTGACGGATTTTCGGGAAATTTGATATTTGATGATTTTTCTCGAAAATCCGTCAAGAAAATTCAAGTCCCATTAAAATCTGACAAGAATTGCGGATACTTAACGAGAAGACGTACGTAAATTTATTACAATATCTCGCTAAATTCTTGAAAATTAAAAATGAAACATGTTTCAGGCCAACCTTGTAGAGAAAGTCAAAACACGTATTTTATGTTCAATAATATTTTTTCGAGAAAATCGTGCCGTTTATGGGATAATGTAGAAAAATACGTAACAGCCAGACAGGCCACAGATGACCGTACAGTACGACGAAGAAAGATATGCGATTTGTATACTGGTTAACTACGGCAACAATACAGACACACTCATAATATGTAATAATTATTGCTTTTTGGCGGCAACAATGGTTATGCGAACGCGTCTCAATGATACGTTATATGTACGCTGTCTGTCTTGTTCTTTCCAATTGAACAAACCGACAAATGACTTTCTATAATGGATTTTGACATTTTCGAAGCAGTATGGCTGAGGACTCCGTTCTTCTGGGGCGTACCGCCGTGTCACTGGGCAGTCGGTTCCTGATGTTCCATTCCTATTTCACTCACCGTCTTCTGGCAGACGACAAGGATTAATTTACCTCTTATCTCACTGTTTTGCTTACAACGAATCTTGCTGCACGCATTAGACGAAGATGCCAGCTTCACAAACGGGCCGCTTCGACACCGCAGAAGAACCCCCCCCGATACTCACTGCATTTTGAGTGCGCCCCAGAGCCGGTCTAGACGTGGCAGCGAAGAACAAAATCTGTCGTACTTCCCGGAAATATAATCTCAATACCTCGGTCTTCCAACCAAACAGCAGACTGTTTAACCTTTTAAAGCCTAGCGGTAACTTTACGTACCACCAGGTTTAATAATCCTACGTCGTGCCCACATTGCGTTTATGTGTTTTGTACGGATCTCAGAACAAACAGCAACTTTTGCCTTATAAAACATTAAGAGACTGGTTTTTATAACCGAAGTGGAGAGTGTTTACAGCGCGGTACGCACTGAGTCCTTATAAAAAACAGATACGCTTCGTCTTTAAAGGGTTAAAATATCAATAGAGCCATCCCTGATCTCCCAGCAAAACTGGAACATGCTTGCGAAAATTGGAAAACTACAGGCTGAAGTGATGTTTGTAGTAACAGTAGCTGGAATACGGACACGCCGATAGACAATACCTCTGCTATGGCACCACTTGCACAAGAAAACAGCAGTTGCGGGAACTGGCGTGAACAAACAGCTATTACGGATGATTGAAGGGACAGTAACCTGGATAATATGAGTTTCAAATTGAAGGATATGAAGACCGGACACAAGAAGACAGAATTATATTTAAGACGGAACAAGCCGGAGGACAAAATGTACGAACTTTGATATCCGGCTGCCGCCGCGGTGTCGATGAGATCTACGCTCTTTTCGGATATCACGCGGCGCCGTGTGGTAATTTTTTACCCACGTTTCGGGACAACGTATCGGTCCCATCTTCAAGGGTCAAGAGTCCCTTGAAGATGGGACCGATACGTTGTCCCGAAACCTCGGTAAACAATTATCATACGACACCGCGTGATACCTCAGAAGAGCGCAGATCTCAAGAGTTTTCGAAGCAGAACAATAATAAATTATGGTGGCGGTGATGAAGGAACTTTGAGGATAGGTGTGTGGCTATATCGCAACACAGTAACAGCGAGAAACGCGTATAAATGAATCACAGGATTCTGTAATTCTTCAATTCTCACACATGATAACGTATCCATACATTCGCACGTTCAAGAACGTTTAAATACATTACATACTTCCATTGTTCTTCCAAGAATTTCTTGTTTTTAAGGAACGCCACTGACTACGAAGCATTTAACCGTTCGTATTAGTTTCCACTGGTCTAAAATGCATTAGTGTGGCCGTGCCATGGCTCAGGCGGTTAGCCGCCGGCCTCCCACCGCGGAGCCCCGGGTTCGATCCAGGGGTCAGTCCATGTGGGATTTGTGGTGGACAAAGTGGAACTGGGACAGGTTTTTCCCTGTCAATTTCATTCCACCGGTGCTCCATTACCAGGAAAATTACAAAAAATAATAATCATCATCATCGTCATCTTCATCACAGGGTTGCACAAGAAGCCTCAAGGTTGCGGTGCGTCCGTAGCGTCTGCTGCGGGGTCCTTCACCACAAAAAAAAATGCATTAGGAGTTCATACTGAGTTCCCTTAGTCTACAATGCATTTAGGAGCTGATATGTGATCCAGCTGGTCTAAGATACATTTAGTTGGTTTCCACTGATCTGTGCTAACAGCCACACCTGTATGCGACTACTGTATCTACAGTTACAATTCGATAAACAGATTAAATGGTGGTACGTAAACGCTGTCTTTAACGCTGTTTACGTACCACCATTGCCCATGTCCCTCAAGGAACTTCGTGATCGGATAACGCATGCACTGCAGACCATTACAGTGGACATGCTACACCGAGCCTGGGATGAATTTGATTACCGTGTGGATGTGTGTCGTGTGACCCAGGGTGCACACATTGAAGGACTGTGATTAACGCATGAAAAACTTAGACAGTTGCCGCTGCTGACGGTATACGTTGTGCCCGTGTAAGGTGAGAAATAAATGTCTTTTTAACTTTTGAAACCGCACCATTCTTTTATGTATACCTTGTACATCGATACTAAACACAATAACATTTACAACTTCAATTAACTTCATTTCTTCTACATGCACGAATGAACACTGTCCCAATGTTTCGCAGCAGTGCGTATTCTACGTGCAAAGAGAACAGCATCAAGTCCTGCAAATTCACTGCAACAAAACAGACGCTAGTTGCTTAACATAAACACCGCAGGAGCCAACCTCCCACCGAGAAAACGCGGCTTCAGAGTCCTCCTCTTGGCTGAGTACAGACTTCAAACCCGTTAACATGCGTTATATTCTCCTTACTTTAGCAAATAACAGCCACCGTTTTCACATAAATAATGCTCATCGTGCCCCAAGTAAATAAAGAATCACGTGTTAACAAGATTTGCAGATTCATTGCTGACACTAAATATTTCGCACCTTTGCAGTATATTTCTCACACCAATTTTCGCATTTTTGTCAACACCCCACAGGGTCTACACCACCTCCAGGCCTGACCACAAATCAACTAAATAAGAAACGTGTAATACTACCAGGTTTCATGTGATGGTTACTGCGCATGACGAGACAATTTTCGCCCTTATTTGTGTTACTTTCTCGTGTGTATCGCCTGTCGAAATCGCCTTCAGTGTCACAACTGCCTCACAGGAAGAAGACCTTATAACTGCCGTAGCGAACCGCATTCATTTTTCTGCAATCCTTCACTAGCAACGTAACTGCAGCGTAATGCAGAAAGTATCTGCAGGCAAGCGTTGTGCAGATCTCTGCTTTTTATTTAACTTTCGTATGTTTCTACAGTAGCAGCGGTCGTCCCTTTTCTGGTCCGCCATTAACCTTCTAAAACCTAGCGGTAACTTTACGTACCACCAGGTTTAACATTAAAAAATTCTACGTGGTGCGCACATTGCGTTTATGTGTTTTGTACGGATCTCAGAACAAACAGCCACTTTTGCCTTATAAAACATTAAGAGACTGGTTTTTATAACCGAAGTGGAGAGTGTTTAAAGCGCGGTACGCACTGAGTCCTTATATAAAACAGATAAGCTCCGTCTTCAAAGGGTTAATGCAAACACTTTCAGACCAGATATATTTTGTAAGAGCTAAAATAAATCTACAAAATTGTTCCGTTTTAATAGTCACATTTAAATGGTTCCTTACTGCTAAATCCTAAAATAATAGCGTGCTCATTCTCATCATATCGCCCATATCATTTCGGCCAACTACGGACCTTAAAATTGTCTGCATTTTACATGAGGTTACTTTACGCATATTACGGAGAACACCGTTGGCCCACATTAAAACACGGTCTAAATGTATTCTAAATATTGAACAAATATTAAATAAATCCAAGTGACAAATGTCAGCATGCGCAAAACAGAGTAACTTCACTCTTTGGCATTCTAATTTAAGATTTATCCCAAAAAATATTTACAGTGTAAAACACAGAAATTCACATAGCGACAGGGAACCTTTCTGTACCTATCCAACTGTATTATCTTCCAGCAACTTTTGATAAATTTAAATCGAACTGCGGCAAAATTCCCGCCCGTCTTCAGCAACGCACTGCATTTCCAATACGTTTTCTTTGTTGCTGAAAAAGAAACTGACCACGCAACGGATTTGAAGCCACAGCAATGAATATGCGAGACAAAACCTTTTATATTTGACACAAGATTTTACTCAGTACTCCAAATGGAAAGATATGTCCCATTTATCACACAAGATCAGGTCCGCTATGAATGTGCAGCGACACCGAACCAAACAAGTGAGTTTAATGTTCAACATCCCCGTTCGCGTAGGTTTCAATTCTCACAAAAACTGAGTCACAGCCAACTCTGTTTGCATTTCTTTATTTTGAGATTTTGAGCTACAAGTTTCGGCCTGTTATGGTCATTATCAGGCTGCTCTAAAAACACGAACATCGAAACTGTACTTTCAGAAAGGGCAGGCCTTCCTCTTCACAATGGAAGTAGAGCTTCGATGTTCGTGTTTTTTACAAGAGCCTGATGATGGCCATAACAGGCCGAAACTTGTAGCTGAAACTCTCCAAATAAAGAGATGCAAACAGAGTTGGCTCTGAATGACTTTTTGTGAGAATTCAGACAAATGAGATTAACCCTTTAAAGACGAAGTGTGTCTGTTTTATATAAGGACTCAGTGCGTACCGCGCTGTAAACACTCTCCACTTCGGTTATAAAAACCAATCTCTTAATGTTTTATAAGGCAAAAGTTGCTGTTTGCTCTGAGATTCGTACAAAACACATAAACGCAGTGTGGGCACCACGTAGAATTTTTTAATGTTAAACCTGGTGGTACGTAAAGTTACCGCTAGGCTTTAAAAGGCTAAAGAGGCCTGATGTCGACATTGCGATTTCAGTTAGGCTTGACCATGCTCCATGCATGCATACGATTTCTCGATTGTGCCTCACTTGGCCTATTGCTTGATTTTAAGAAAGGGCTAATCAGGGTAATTAAAGATCGACGGAAATCAACATAACTAAATCCAAATCCAGAAGCGAGATAAGCTTACTGGTAGACAAGGCAAAACCAGCAGACAACGCGACACCGAGCGAACGGCATACAGCTCAGCGCTGCTTCGAAGATCCTGTATGTCACCGACTTTATGTTCTTTTTCAGATGTTATGTTCAGGATAAATTCTGTCCAGCATTTGGCAAAACTGGAGAAATAAAGCAGTATCCTGTGACCTCAGCAACAGCAGCGAACATCTTACTCCAGTTTTCAAAGTGTTACGACCGTGAACAAGCTCTCGTTTGTCTGACACACACACTGAAGGCAAAGAAAGAGATCGTCTGGTGTCTGGCGAAGAAAAAGTGCGAATGTTTTGTCAAAAATTTGGCAAAGGAGCCCAAATGTCACACTGAAAACATGCCTCCTATTGGCTTGGATTTTTAAGTAAGCTGCCCCTTTATATTTTGATACTGATAAAAAATCAGACAACACGAAAAAGACAAGAGAATCTCATCGTTATTTCCTTACCTGTACAATGTAAGTTGATGTATAAGGTCTATATATATGACGGCTATTTACAAATACATTTTCGTTTCGTTTCGTAGTCCGTACTTGTTCTACCTACTCACAGCAGGTGTCGAGGTTGTTTTATTTTCACTTGATCACACTCAGACACACACCACAGTCGGTAGGACTCCTCTGGACGAGGGATCGGCCCGTCGCAGAGACCTCTATCTGACAACACACAAACACTCACAAGAGACAAACATCCATGCCCCCGGTGCGATTCGAACCCACGATCCCAGCAAGCGCTCGGCCTTAAACCGCGCGGCCACTGGGATCGGCACAAATACATTTTCTTGATAATAATTTAGCAGTAATTCAATTTCGCTCCCCCCCCCCAACAACTTTTTCTGCCCTGCAAACCGTTTTCATAAGTAGGGATTCCATGGGATATGAACAAGTTATTTCAGGGGCTCCTCCTGAGGAAACAGGATTGGAAAACACTGGACTAGCCGATAAATACAAAAACTTTGCACAAGACGCGAAACAATTAATACCATAATATACCAGGAGGTCGGTTTCAAAAGCGTTACCCTCATGAAAGCACTATGTGCACGTCTTACGTTTCTGAAGTTTTTTACTGTTCAAGCACATAAGACCAACTCCAGCACAATGCGTAGAGGGTTTATTCCAATATTAGAAGTATCATTTATAGTCCAACATGTTTCGGTGAGGTCTGCACCATCATGAGAGACCCGATTCTCTTAACCTTTTAAAGCCTAGCCGTAACTTTACATACTACCAGGTTTAACATTAAAAAATTCTACGTGGTGCCCACATTGCGTTTATGTGTTTTGTACGGATCTCAGAACAAACAGCAACTTTTGCCTTATAAAACATTAAGAGATTGGTTTTTATAATCGAAATGGAGTGTTTACAGCGCGGTACGCGCTGAGTCCTTATACAAAACAGACACGCTTCGTCTTTAAAGGGTTAAAGGAAAACGCTACGACGTGCTAGCACAGCACGTCGTAGCGTTTTCCTTTAAGAGAATCGGGTCCCTGATGAAGGTGCAGACCTCACCGAAACATGTTGGACTATAAATGATACTTCTAATATCGGAATAAACCATCCACACATTGTGTTGGAGTTGGTCTTACATACTTGAATTCGAACAACCAGCCGGGTACGGCAAATATCAATTTTTTTTTCACTGTGTGGTCACTTACTGAGATTACACAGCGACCGTCCGTGTAATGATACTGGAACGGGACATATTCGTAGAAAACCCTGTCCCACTGTAATTCTATCCACCACAAATCCCACCAGGACTAGACTGGGATATAACCTGGGGTCCTGTGGTGACATACCGACGACTAATGGCCTGAGCCATGGCACGGGCACCGTATTGTTGTGTTCAGGTTCGGTACATAAGCAGGCAGTGACGAGTTCAATAATTTGACCGCCTCAACATCCACACTTTAAACACTCAACTAACTGCTTCAAACACAAATGCTACTTGGGACAATCCACTACAATGCGAGACTTTCGGCTTTCGCAGCGGCGCAATTCAGTTCTCCGTTCTTCCGGATTACTACGCTGCGTCGCTGTGTGATTGGTGTACAATCACCCAGCGACGCTGCGCAATACCCCAGAAGAAAGGACAACTAAATCCACTCTCACATGTTGTATATTCAAATAACGGCTACTGAATTCAGCCGTAACTCGGCACGAATACCGAGATGTTTCAAACCGGCCACAACAGTCACTTTAATGCTCATTTTGCAGTTCGTTACCACCATTTCTTACCGATGCTTCGTCAGTATCTCGGTGGTTGATAGTCACGCCTAATTCTTTCACTTATCAATTTAATTTATGTAACAATTAAAAATTCAGTTTTTACCGCAAATACAACAAACTGGATCAGCACTACAAAGACACGTCGGTTCTTTCTGTACGACAAAATAATCTGTATTTCAACATACATTATTTTACCAACTCGTACACTAAAAATATATACAGTAGGTTTTAAACAGTTCCCGGCATGTCGGGAACTGTTTAAAACCTACTGCATACATTTTTAGTGTACGAGTTTGTAAAAGAGTATATGTTGGATTCATAAGCACACGGTGTGGAAAACTACAAGTCTGCTGCTGCCAAACAGGCAAAAAATTTTTCTACAACTACAAGAACACGAAAGAAAAATTTCTGAAAGCATGCTCAGTCATTTGGTTCGATAAAATTTGTACAAAGACTGGCTTGCTTTAGCTGTTCTCCAGTGTTCTAACATAACTCCCCTGAGGATGATGTAACGTGCATCGAAACATGTCAGGAACTGTTTAAAACCTACTGTATGTATTTTTAGTGTACGAGTTGGTAAAATAATATATGTTGGAATCATACGTACACGGCATGGAAAACTACAAATCCGTATTTCATTAGGGTGAGACATCTCGTCGTAATGAATGGACAGACAGACACAAGTACACCGTATCTCAGGCAATATCCTTCACTGTACAAAACGTACTACATGTTTCGGCTTTTTCATCAAGCCATCACGACGCACAAGAATAAAAAAATGTAAGAGAGATAACAGGGATGCTGTTTGTATACAAAGACCTTATCCCTCTTGCATTTTCTGATCCTTGTACCTGATGACAGCCTTACCACAATACTAAAACCTCTAGCATGTTTCGGACAATAAAGAATATTGCCCGAAATTCTGGTGTGACTGTTTATCTGTCTAATCGATGTTTATTGCAATAACCATATGGCCTATACAAATGTGTACGAAAAAATACAGACTTCGTAAGCTTATAACAAGTGGTACATATCAGTTGCTAATCACTGTGATGCAAAAGGCAACCCCGCTCACTTAGATCTACGGTAACACCAGCCAATCGCTTTATTTATCACTGTCAAACCCACGTATACTTGCGTTATTTCAGATTTCAGTCGCGATTTAGATGAGATTTGCGCTCTTCGGCGATATCACGCAGCGATGAGTGGTGCTTATGTACCGATGTTTCGGGACAAACTATCGGTCTCATCTTCAGACACCTATCGGTTCCATTTTAAAGGGCGTATCCTTGAAGATGGGCCCGATAGTTTGTCCCGAAACACCGGTACAGCTGTGCCACCCCACGCTGCGTAATATCCTACAACAGCGCAGATCCCATATATGTCTATACATTTTCACATTTTCTAAGAATCTGCTTGCCTAGATTACGTCTGTCAGGTAAGTGACACCGTGTAGTTTGTTAGACAGTTACCAATGCTTTTTATATAGAGAAGATGGAGGCATCATATCTGTCCGAAAGGTTGTTACATCCTACCAAAGTCCGCCAAACGAAACGCTGTCACATCCCAGAAGCCTGTAATCTTAACACGCACCGCTATTACGGCACAAAATATCAGCCTATTAGATATTCTTATGTTTTGTCAACAACAACAACAACAATAATAATAATAATAACAACAATAATAATAACTATACCTTCAGCCACGCCCAGTTTTTTTTTCAAAGATACGGCAAAAAAATCCACTTTTTATTGTGTTCTTCACGATCAGGTTTTCGACGCACTGTAGGGGGTGGGGGGGGGGGGGTACTGTACTTCAGAAGTTGCAACAAAAATACGACACATAATGAAGGAGCACTATGCACTGCGCGCTACTTGAAAAGGTCCTACGCAAACTGGAAACCGAAGAAGAGAAGGCTGGCTTGCCGTGACGTCACTTCTGGGAGACACATGGCAGCCCGGTGTTCCTATTGGTCCGAAAATTACTTCATACCCCTCCTCTTCTAAAACACATTCACCCCCCTCGCTGCGGTAACAATCCATCAATCCCCCATCCAGCCCCTACATATATATATATATATATTTTGAACCCCCTCTGACAAAAAATGGGGAGTTAGGCTGCAAAAAGTAATAGCCACTGTGCGATCCTTACACAACTATGTTTTTTAATTAGCGTAATTGCTCATTAACACTGCACAGGTAGAAGTGTGTTAGGGGTTGACTTCGAGGGGGGATGGGGATTTGTACATTTCCCGTGGGCTGACAGCTACACGAGACACGTCACGTCAGAGTAATGGATTCTCTACCGAAAATGTTCAAACAGCGGTCCGCGAATTCATGACATAGCAGACAACACTTCTACTGCCATCCCTGGGATTGCACACGGTGGCCGCAGCTTCAAGCTGCCACCCACGCTTTCCTTCCACGACTCTTTCACAGGGGGTAACTGAATATGATGGAGGCACAACTTCTCGATAGGTCCCTAAATGATTACTGAATAAACTAAGAGTTGAATGAAGCTGGAGAAATTATAGCACTTACAGGCTATCCAAACTAGCTACACGAAGGCCCTTTGCTATCTGTTGAACAGCACCTTAACAGGCCTAGATAGGAGAAACAGGTACGGAATGACGACAGGATGGACAAATAAAAGAGATGGAAAACTAACACACGGGAATGAAGGGAAGGAGATAAAGATACGAAGGTCTGTTTAACAAACCAGTAAACTTCCCGTTGAATTTCCCATACCCATAATGCATACATCAGTTATCTTATACCACAACTATGTGTTACCAATTCTTCTTCACCGACGTGACACACGAAGCTACTAAATGCAAATAATTACTTAACCAGGATTTTAGTCTAAGCAAAGCATAAATAATCGACAGACAGGGCAGAAATACATTTTTGTGCACAGAGGTGGTTTCCTGCAGGAAGAACGAGGCGTCATGCTACCCCATGACACAACCGTCGACCCTTGTCTGTTCCACAGCAACTCGTTTCTTTTCAAACTCACCCCGTCACTTAAACAGGGTGAATAATAAATATATTGTCCATCCCTTCTAACACAAGCCTACACCCTTTGATTGTATTTATTAAATCAGTGAATGTGATATGTTTTCTAATGATCGTGTTGTACCAATCACCAGTAAGCTCACTTGTAAGTACGGTATCAGAATAACTTATATTAATTTATATTTCGTATTATTCAAAATTATTGCCGTAAAAACAAGTGGTTAACACAGACCCGAGGTCCAGAGCAGCGCACAATTTTTGGCCCTTCGAAACAAATCGCCCTCCGAATACCACTGAGTGTCGATATTTGCCCCTTTATTGTCATTCAGCGATTGTAACGGCTTTGCAGTGTCTGATCCTTCATCTGAATCAGTGATCACTAATCACTCCATCATCTACCTCATATTTCTACATAACCCACCCACCTAACGTTGTACCTTAACCCTTTAAAGACGAAGCGTATCTGTTTTATATAAGGACTCAGTGCGTACCGCGCTGTAAACACTCTCCACTTCGGTTATAATAACCAGTCTCTTAATGTTTTATAAGGCAAAAGTTGCTGTTCGTTCTGAGATCCGTACAAAACACATAAACGCAATGTGGGCACCACGCAGAATTTTTTAATGTTAAACCCGGTCGTATGTAAAGTTACCGCTAGGCTTTAAAATGTTAACTCTATTAAATCCTTGTTCCAGTTGTGAGGTGAAACATTTTGAATTTGGTGTACAGTTCATGTCAAGGTGCTGTCAGTGCCCTCTGGTCGTTTGTTATGGGATGATAAAAGGACCGTCAAGTTGAGTGCTTACCGGAAAACACTACTATAGTCAGTAAAATTACCCTTGACGGTCTACTAGCTAAAACAGTGACGTCACATTTCGGATCAAAATGTCTCTGGGCGGTGACTTAATGTTCAGCCTAAGTACATCCGACGCAAACTGACAATTCTGTGTTTGCGAGATCTGAGATGATCACAGCGGTGCTGCTAAACATTCGGAAATACTGACGGCGATGTACTAGCACTAATAATAATAACAATAATAATAATAATAATATAGCTATTCCAAATACACACAATCTCGCCAAAACAATAGCCGAAAAACAAAACAAATACCAAGAACTGGCGAACGAAGTACGTGATATGTGGAAGCAGGACGCAGTACGAGTGGTCCCGATAGTAATTTCAGCCACGGGAATAATTCCAAAGTCACTGTCACAAAGCCTAAAGAGACTTAACCTGCACCCAAACACATATATACAGATGCAAACAGTGGTAATTCTTGGCACATGTTCAATTGTAAGAAATTTCCTAAATTACACATAAGACCACCGAGCCTAATCCTACTGATGATACATCCCAGGATAGGTGAATATTTCCCAGCTAAAGCTGAGAAGTGAGAAATTCGGATAATAATAATAATAATAATAATGTAAAGACCTTACAGTAGCAGTACAGTGCATATGGAATGCAATAACAGAAGTGATGCCAATAATAACAGGGGCAACTGGAACCACCTCAAAATCGTACATAAAATATCTGAACAACACACCTCGAAAGCACGACATAAAGGAACTGCAGAAAGCACCCAAATTTGGCACTGCGCACCTGCTTCTGAAAGTGCGAAGGTAAAAGTACAAAACGTTTACCTTGGTAGGCAGCATTACAAGTGCTAGAAATTGTAACCACAGAATAGCTGTAATACTATATACCCTAGAAACATGGTCTGTTTCAGGTATATAAGTGTAAATACCCTGCACAATGGTGATAGCAAATAATAATAATAATAATAATAATAATAATAATAATAATAATAATGCCGCATAAGGCGAAAGTTTTTAGCAGAATGATAGAGAAGTGCTTGGTCAGTGACCCGTACGCTTTGAAAACCAGCAAACCACTGAGAATTAAGACTGACGTTTATTATTATTATTATTATTATTATTGAACTGGCTAACCCTGATGAAAAACGCACTACAATCCTCTGAAACGTCCAGAACCACTCGCCCGGCGACACAGTGGCCCATCAGACAAAACACGGAACTTTACTTCTGTGTTTGTATCACACTAGTAACCCTTTAGTTGCTGCTATAAGGCAACCAGCACACATACATACACACACACACACACACATACACACTGTTTTGAAAACGACACAAACTTTGGACCGTCAGTGTAAAATTACGGAGTACTTGAAGGTGACAAGATACAAGTTAAAACATGTTGTTGCCCAGAATACGGAATATAAAATAGCTGAAAGTGAGCAGTTACAAGTCGAAACATGTTGTTACCTTGAATACGGAACACGAAATAAATTAATGTACCCAGGGATTTGTCGAAACATGTTGTTACTTGGAATACGGAATACAAAATAGCTGGACGCAACCAGTTACAAGTCGAAACATGTTTTTACCTAGAATACAAAATACTAAATGGCTGAAAGTGACAAGACATATGGCGGAACATGATGTTACCTAGAACACAGAATACGAAATAGCTGAACGCAACTAGATACACGTCGAAACATGCTACCTAGAACACAGAATACGAAATAGATGAACGCAACTAGATACACGTCGAAACATGTTACCTAGAACACAGAATACGAAATAGATGAACGCAACTAGATACACGTCGAAATGTTACCTAGAACACAGAATACGAAATAGCTGAACGGAACTAGATACACGTCGAAACATGTTACCTAGAACACAGAATACGAAATAGCTGAACGCAACTAGATACACGTCGAAACATATTGTTACCTAAAACACATAATACGAAATAGCTGAACGTAACTAGGTACAAATCGAAACACGTTGTTACTTAAAATACAGAATACGAAATAAGCGAAGGTGCCTAGGTATATGGTGAAACATGTTGTTACCTAGAATACGGAATGCGAAATAGCTGAACGCAACCAGTTACAAGTCGAAACATGTTGTTAACCTAGAACACAAAATACGAAATGGCTGAAGGTAACAAGACATATGTCGAAACACGTTGTTATCTAGACACAATAACTTACATGCTTATAAATATTACAACTGACAAACGGCGCCAATACGTTGTGTCATACTCAGAGCGACGGAACGGCCCTACGTCACGAAAGTGAAGTTGCAGTACAGAGTTCGGGCCATGTTATGCAGTCAGATTTACACGTACGTACCTAAACAGCGTCTGCATAAATGTGTAAAGTCTACAATGCATTCCAAATAGTGCCAAGTAGGCCTACCTGTTATGTGATCCAAATCGCTCTGGCGTTCCGAATTTCTGCTCAGGGCGACGGTGGGTTCCTGAAACACATGAAAATAACAGTGTACTCCCACGTCTGTGTCTCTGGTCTCCAGTAGCTACCAAAATATTTTTGGTAAGCATAGCATCAGCTGCTATATATCTCACACTTCTTCAAACGCCTCGAATCACCCTGACTTCAGGATCATGCTTCCTTTCATACAGTATTTTGTAACACAAACTACTGCATTCACACTTCGTACACAAAATTATACAGTTAACAGCTATTGGATATAACTAAAAAACTAATTGCACGAAGCAGAGACGTTCTTGAGAAGCTAATTGTTCCTCAGCGGGTCAAGAAATTCCCCGAAATTTATGGAACCCGAAGGATTATTACCGTGTTTACATGAGCCCGCCACCTGTTCCCCTATCCCGAACCATAGCTACGGGATATAACACCAATGAAAATGTCTCAAAACAACGATGACATCAATGTCGAAAATGCTTAACACAAACAACAGCCTCTCGAAGTCTGCAGGTAGCAATTAAAATAAAAGAATAATGACTGCTAATAACAGGTGTAATCATAATCCGTCGTAGTACCATCGCAGCACGGCGAGGAAAGGCCACACGGGAAAAGGATACAAAAGCATATACACCATACTGTTATAAAATACTTGCCTCTTTGGGCATTCTTCAGTACAAATTTCAGAAAAAAACACGAAAGTCTGTGCCAGAATATCCAATTTTCTGTCCGTGGCTGGACCAGAAACCTCACGATTACGAGGGAGACTGCCACTGAGCTAACCTCTTGAAATATAAAGTACGCTAATTTGTTTCATGTCGTCGGTATCTGCTACTGTCTGTAGTCCAATTTTAATGTCATGTTTCGCTTTTAGCTTTTACTGCAAGTCAAATAAAAATGAATTGCCCCCTGGTCCTATTAGTGTTTAACCTTTTAACTTTACATACGACCAGGTTTAACATTAAAAAATTCTACATGGTGCCCACATTGCGTTTATGTGATTTGTACGGATCTCAGAACAAACAGCAACTTTTGCCTTATAAAACATTAAGAGACTGGTTTTTATAACCGAAGTGGAGAGTGTTTACAGCGCGGTACGCGCCGAGTCCTTAAATAAAACAGATACGCTTCGTGTTTAAAGGGTTAAACCAGTACCTGAAACACGTTAGGACATACAGGCACAACGAGACACGTTGCGTTCATTCATCACTTTTGTTTCATTATCTCGTAAACAGTAACAACTAAAGGGAACGTAATTTGGGCATAAAATTGACTTTCCTCCGCTAGATATTCAGTCAGTTACTTTCGAGACATGCTGAAAAGAATACAGGTCTTTAAGTAAAGTTGTGCCGTCGAAGCTACAATGGGATGTGCTGACAGAGCAACTTTCCCTCTTATTTCTTTTACAGCTGCGCGGACCTGCTGCTGCTCTGAGTAGAAAATTTTTAAACGACCTGACGACTACGCGGCACTTTTAGAAGTTTTCTGTAATATGCATAATAAGATTACTTACAATGAAAATTGAGAAATTCCAGCTGCGCGGCAACAATTCATTGTGCGCGGGAACATTTCAGTTACTGCGCGGCCGCGCCCCCGCGCAGCTTAGAGGGAACATTGCGACAGAGTTAAAATAGAAGCCCCAGTAGGAGTCAAGAGACTGTTCACCATTTGGCGAAATGTTTCAGGTGGGTAGACAGACAGGCAGACGAAAACAGGCAAACATGACGAACCCAATATGGGCAGTTTTGTAGCTTGTTGTTGCCCATACGGCAAAACCCACGAAAATCTACTGATACTGAATGCACGTGGCGAGTTTGAACCTGGCTGCACGAGTAATATCTACCACGCGCGTGGGGTCAAGTTGTTTCATGCGTCCTAGCCTTCCGAACGAAAATAACAGGCACGGCGAAGAATTTATGACCCTCGCTTCGCTGCAGATTAAGGGTTCTTAACCAGATTCGCGGAGCACGTGTCAAAGAGGTTAGCTAAAAAGAAATTTCGTTTGTAAAATTATCACCCGGAAGGACGACACAACACGATCGCCCTCTCAAGACGTTAAATGTTGGGCGACAGCCAGTAGAGTAATGAAGGCGTAACTTATATGTGACATTGGTATTTCTACTCGCTCTTCCCCTCCCATTTCATTCGCCTTATGCAATCCCTTAACCCTTACTGCCCCTAGTAATCTCCCTTGCTACTGATTGTCAAGAATTTTAGATCGAAACACATAACGCCCTTGACACGCATGTTACTCCAGACCGTAATAAACTGTGCACTTTATGGCAGTGGGTATGCAGCAGCGACCTCCGCCCTTTCCACAAGTCACTAGTCCTCATCACACATGCATCTTAAATTACCAGAAGGACGAGCAGGCATGGCCTGTGAATCTACAACCAAAATGATGCCCTTTCACACACACCCTTCCGGACTGAAGTGAATCTCACTTCTGCAATTATTTTTTTCTTTTTATGTATCCTTCTGCCATTCTGTCTTAGTATTTCCCATGTTTCAATCCGTGTAGTGTGGTACAATCCGTGTAGTGTGGTACAATCCGTGTAGTGTGGTACAATCCGTGTAGTGTAGTATAATCCGTGTAGTGTGGTACAATCCGTGTAGTGTGGTACAATCCGTGTAGTGTGGTACAATCCGTGTAGTGTGGTACAATCCGTGTAGTGTGGTACAGACCTCGCTGCATTACTCTTCAGGGTTGACGAGTGCCCGAGACATGAATGTGGCAGGGTCCTCCAGAAGCTGGTACCAGTCTACCAAACTGCGTCACATCTCAGAGACAACAGTACAATTTAGGGAGATTAAACTGATGGTTTCTGAATATTACAGATGAACCAGCGCCTCTAAACAGCAACTTCATTCTCTGCTTTCTTCTCTATATCCTTCGCTTCCATTTTTCGTTATGTCCTCTTCATTCTCCGCGTCCTCTTCTCTTCTTGTTCTCTTCCTATTCCTTTTTTTCCTCATCCTCTTTCTCTTCTCATGTTCCTCTACATTTTTCTTACTATTCAGACTTGTGTGTTCATTGTTGGCCGATCCCAGCGGCCGCGCGGTCTAACGCGTAGGTCTGCGGCCCAGCGCTTGCTGGGATTGTGGGATCGAATCCCACTGGGGGCATGGATGTCCGTCTCTTGTGACTGTTGTGTGTTGTCAGGTAGAGGTCTCTGCGACGGGCCGATCCTTTGTCTAGAGGAGTCCTACCGACTGTGGTGTGTGTCTGAGTGTGATCAAGTCAAAATAAACAACCTCGACACCTACTGTGAGTAGGTAGAAGAGGTGAGGACAACGTGTTCAGTGTTTGAAAGGGATGACCAACATGCAGTCTTAGAAGCTGTATTTTTGGGAGCGAGCTTTGTATTGCAATATGCGTGTGTGTGTGTGTCGTAACACTTACTGCTGGTGGCAGCACTTTGCAGTCTGGAGGCAACAACAGAAACGTCTTTATATTAGATAAAAATGCGAAAATATGATGTGGTCAAGTACACATTTCTCTCTCGTATTCTGCCGCCAGTGACACAGCACGACTGGCGAATTGAATTCACCTAGCACAAAGCACGCGTCTCCGCTACAAAAGACCAACCGAATAATTGCGTTCCGTGGAATAAATAAACGCTACTTATTACGACAGTCACGCAAAACACGTAACGTGCATTGTGCGTAAGATTAAGCAAGATTAGGTTAAGGACTTCCGCCTTGCTGAATATGACATCCCAGAAAACGGTTTCTTAATCAGCAGCGTTGTGATAACCGATAACTTGCTCAGTGATCACGTACCAAGCAGACACATAAACATGCGTTGAGAATCTCTCCTCCCTACATATACTGGGGATGTACATTAGCCAAGCCACCTGTTTCCCTTCTAGTCAGCAGGGATTCACTCATATCCTGCAAGGTCCTTTACAAGTGCGTCTCTTTGTATCGTGCCAACATTCATACAAGTGTTTCCTGTCAGAACTTCACTCCGGCCACTGCAAGGCCGTTACAAGTTCGTCTGTTTTTCAGCATTTCATTTTGTATCTTGCTAATTCCTTATAAGAGCTTATACTTGTCAGCAGTTCACTCTATATCCTGCATTATCCACACAAATGTTCCTGTTCGCGGAATTTCAGCCTGCCACCGCGGAGTAGTTGACGTCGTCGCTCTTGTGGGATGGTAACCAACTACCAACCAACGCCTTGCAACATCCCAGAAGAGCGAAGGCCTCATGTTTCTGGTTGTCAGCACTTCACTTTCTATAGTAGAAGATTTTCAAAGTGCCCCACCTGGTCAGCACTTCACTTTCTACGCTGCAAGATACTCATAGGTGCCTCTTCTTGTCAGCACTTCACTTTCTACGCTGCAAGATACTCATAGGTGCCTCTCCTGGTCAGCACCTCACTTTCTACGCTGGAAGATCTTTTAAAGTGCCTCTTCTTATCAGCACTTCACTTGCGGTGCTGCAAGATACTTATAAGTGCAACTCCCTGTCAGTAGTTCACTCTGTATGCAGCAGTATCCTTACCGGTGTCTGGCTGTGAGCAATTCACTGTGTACCGTGCAAAATTGTTACAAAGGCCTTTCGAGCTAGAGTCTTCGTATTTTATTTCCAAGACACCTGAACAAAATACATAGCTTTAAGGGAAATGTGAGTTATCCTCCAAAGTGTAGTCAGTATAAGCACTAGGCTACGGGTTGGACAGTCCGGGCTTCGAATCCTGGTAGGAGAAAGAGATTTTTTTTCTCCAAAAACGTCCACACTGGCTCTGAGGTCCACCCATTTTCCTACTAAATGGATACAGGGCTTAAAGCGGCCGGGGTGTGCAGGTGACCACTCACCTTCACCTGCTGCCAAGGTTAAGAATTCTGCGACAAAAAATTGGCACGCGTGCCAGAAACGGATCACCTAAAAAAACCCTTGTAAAATTTTCTTTGAAAGATATATTCTGATCAATAACGCTACTAAACTAAAAAAAGACGTCAGTTAACGGTGGACACGTGCCGGTGTGAATGAGGGTCATGTTGGCGTCCACAGGAATATTTCCTCTTAGATTTAAACGTTGGCATGCAGCCTTGAATTTGTCACCATCCCTGCTACAGGAGTCACGAACGAATCCTTTATGGACACTCGTGCTAGCATTCTGACGTACAGATATAAGCCAGGAAGCAAACGAGTTAATTTTATAACGTCAATATGTGACAACACTCGTGGGCTGACCTGAGTTCATCCAAAATTACCTTTGAAAGCAGCACGTTCCTGGGGTCAACAATCTCACCCGCAAAGTAGCAATAACATTCACGCACTTACAGGAATCTGCCTCAGCACTGCCAGCACTTTGGCACAATTAACACGCTCCACTAATTCAACGCTCCTACACAGGAATTTCAACAACCACGAATCAGAGTGACTTCTAACAGACATGCCGTCTGTGTGTTGTGAAGCCACGTGTCTCTTACGGTGTATCGGCCATGTTCACTGGTTACTGGCATCACTGACTTTTTTTGTTTCCTACGTAATTTGATGGCATGATGTAATACGTAAAAAGTAAATGACAGTACTGCAGAGCACAACAACAATTTATTGTGAAACAATACACTATTTATAGGTCGCTACATGTTTCGGCTCGCAAAGGCTATCATAAGGAGTTATAAGCGTACCCACAATTTTTCTTTGGGGGGGGGGGGGGCTGTCCCTGAAGCTATATATATAATTTGTGTTCGATTTTAAAAACTATCTTATGAAAATCATATCAAAATCTCCGAGTCGATATGAAGTTAGGTTACAGGGGAAATTAAAACTGCAAAAGAAAAAACCTACACATTCGTAAGTTTTTATCACATTTTTCTGTATTCCAGTGCTCTGGTCATCAACCGACTTCCGTCGCTGATTTAGGCCGAAGCGTAAATCACGTAAACTTTGATATCATCGTGTCTACAAAATCTGCGTTTTTTTAAATTTCGCTTTGGGAGTCTGCAGCACTGTAGTCCCCCCCCCCTTCCCCAACTTAGGTGCGCTAAAGGCCGTTATATAAAAATATAAAAAGAAGGTACATAGGCTTTATTACAGATGTTACCCTAGGCCTAAAATCTCACACTTTAAGTCAATGCTTAGAAAATTACTAACGGTACTAACATTTCGCATTTTTAGTTATAATTTGTTATTTCATGTGTTTGATGACTAAGGTTTTATTCTGCTTAATGAATGAATATTTATTTATACATTTCAGTTGCGTTTCGTTTCGCAGTCCTTCCCTCTTCTACCTAATTACAGCAGGTGTCGAGGTTGTTTATTTTCACTTGATCGCATTCAAACACACACCACAGTTGGTAGGACTCCTCTGGACGGGGGATCGGCCCGTCGCAGAGACCTCTACCTGACAATAAAAACACTGGGCAAGAGACAAACATCCATGCCCCCGGTGGGATCCGAACCCACGATCCCAGCAAGCGCTCGGCCGCAGACCTACGCCTTAGACTGCGCGGCCACTGGGATCGACATAAATTTCAGTCAGAGTTTTAAATGTGAAACATGAAATGTAAAAACATAAAAGTACAAAAATACATAAGAAGTTACAATTCCGTGAAAATGCCCTAACCCATTGCTACCCTTCGATTATCCCACTAATTTTACACGTCATGTTATTCTCTTGTTTTTATTGTTGTTTTCCGGTGGTCTCGTGCCATTTTGCGTACAGGATCTGTGACTTTATAATAACAACGTAGTGACACACTATGTGTTACTTTTATTCCTTAACTCTTTTCGCTGTTTTGAATTTCCCCAATCCTGGCAGGTCAGTATGACGTCTCATTTTGTACTCCCGAGCGATCAAATTCTACTGTGCAAGTTTTCCTGTTTTTACTTGTACATTACATAAACTGCAGTTCGTGACGAATAAGAACGATAGTGCTGAAGAAGGAAGCGACTGCGTGTCCAATTATAGCCACATTCCTAAAATTTGCGTGACAGTGCTGCAAAAAATCACCGGTAAAACTTCACAAAAGCATACGAAGCATTCACCCGCTGAAGCAAATATTTGGCACTGTTCAAAGAATCACTCTGCATTTGGTGAACGTCACTAATATTGTTACTGTAAACTGAAGTTGAGGATAACAAACACCTGTAAACTGAAGTAATGTTGAACTGAGTACACTCTGATAGAAAATTCAGTAATGAAGCGATGTCAAAACTGCTAAAAAGTAAAGGTAAAGTTAGTTTCCCTATCAACGCCATGAAGATGTATACGGGACAGTAGAAGTATAACTCCACTCATTCTTAACCTCGGCACTAGATGTAGGTTCAGTGGGTAACTTCACGCCCAGGCCGCTTTATTCCCAGGGAAAAAACATCGACGCTCATTTTACACGAGGCTGGGTGATCCCCACAGCCGGTCTGGAAGTTTTGGAGAACAGAAAAATCTCTGGCCCATACCGGAATTCGGACCGTCCCTCCCGCAGCCTTGTCGCTATACCGACTGCGGTAACCGGCTCTCTGTCAAAACCGTTGGCCATCTCACATTAGAAACACACAGACTCAACACCCCTAGCACACAACACAACCGTGAAAGGTTAAATCAGGAATCAAACAAAATACTTCCAGTATCCGAACGAGACACCTCTGCGAGGCGGTTAAGAAGGAACAGCAATGTGTCTTTACAGTCTGATCGAGCTTTTATTGCCGCAATGATAAACCTTCGCTACGGGCTGGGAGGTTCGGGGATGGAATCGCGGTGTAGGCGAGATTTTCCGCACCTGTCCAGAAAGGCCTTGGGTCCCACCGAGCCTCCTGTACAACGGGTACCGGGTCTTTCCCCGGGGGCCGGGGCGTCACGTTGACCACCCACCCCCTCTAGCGCCGAAGTTAAAGAAAGAGTAGCGCTATACCTCCAATCCCCCTGTGGGCTTTCATGGACTGTTCTAGGATGAAATCTACCTTTCTTTTAAACCCATGATGGAATTAACATTCAACAAGAACAATGGAACAGTTAGTACTTTAAATGGTACTAAATCCGATCCAAATACCATTAAAGTGCCAACAAAACACAGCGCATTTTCGTTACCGAAATCACTGGGTTGGGAGTTCAAAAGACGCAGCATTTCACGATTAGACTCAAACGTAATAAATCCTTTTCAACATAATAAATCCATCCAAGGAGTGGGCTGTCGGGCTGCAGCCCACCCCCCCCCCCCCACCGCAAACCCCACAAAACCGAAATTTAAAAAACAGAGATTTTGTAGATATTATGATATCAAAAGTTTTACGTGATATCCCCTTCAGCCCAAATCAGCCACTGAAGTCGGCTGATGACTAGTACATTAGAATTTTGAAAAATAAATTAATAAACTTAAAAAAGGCAAGAAGATTGGACACTGCGATTGAGTCTTGGAACATGTAGTTATATTTGTATGTATAAAAATTCCGTTTCAAGCAGCGTTATGTTGTATTTACAACATGATTTTTATAATACAGTTTTTAAAATCAAACCCCCCCCCCCCCCAAGGAAAAATTCTCGGTTGGCACCTGCACCTTCCAATAAACAGCCGTAAGGAATTAACCACAGTCTACAAAAGGCACTGCACTTCCTACAATAAGCCAAACCGTTAGCACTGACATGCGTTGTGAAATTTCCCGGTTAGGATGTCGCTGTTCCAAAGCCAATGGGAACTGAAGAGGAGGCTTCTACAGAGGGTCGCATCTTCGTCCACCCCGAGAACCACCCTTCTGCCTCACGAGCTCCACCCACACCCTTCGACTATGTGTTGCCAAGGCAACGTTGCTGTATGTTACCGTAGCAACCGTTGCTATGCTATGGCTGCTTGGCGTTTGCTTGGCGACAGCCATGGCCGAACTGGGTTTGCGACCCGCCGAGCTAATTAATCCCTGTCGGCCGGTTCATTGGTGAGCAAGGACTAATACATGCCCCTGTATCAATTCCTCTTAATAATAGAGAGTTAAATGAGTACATTCCATTGTACCTCGGATATCCTCAGGAGACTGGCGCTGCGGCATGCTGTATCTTACCTGTCTGGTGACATAACCCTATAGTTCAGCGCTAGGCCTACCATCTTCAATGCTGACACCCACTGTGTATTGTAACGCGTTTAAGGTCAAAATATTAAGGCAACCTGAGTAGATACAAAAAGTAGATTTTATCATATACACGTTTTAATACTGCGTAATAATTCGGCAACACATACACCATCTAGCTTTGATTTTTTAAAATAGAAATCATCTGAGAATGACGAACATAGGTCGCAACACTTTGTACGTAGTAATAACAAAACTGGCAACGTACGTACAAAGCTAACAATGAGGCGCCTTCACGTAACCACTGCTGCCGAGGAAAGCAGCAGGTATTATGCGTCCCTGTATTAAGTGTTCCTGTGGCCATAACCATCCAGCATGCCACGTGCATGCGCCGTATTACATTGTCATCTGTGGCCTGTCTGGCTGTACCGTATTTTTCTCCACATTATCTAAAAAACGGCAAGATTTTCGGAAAACAACTATTTGACACAAAATGTGTTTTGGTTTTCTCTACAACTTTTGTCCCAAACATTTCTCATTCTAAGAAGAATTCAGCGAGATATTATTATGAATGTACGCAGGTCTTCATGTAACGTAGCCGTTATTCTTGTCAGCTTTTCATGAAACCGGGATTTTCTCGGCAGATTTTTTAAAAAAAATCGAATTTCATGAAAATCCGTCCAGTGGGAGCCGAGTAGTTGTTCCATTCGGACAGACAGACGAACTAAATAGTCCTTTTCGCAATTTTGCGAACGCGCCTAAAATGGAAATGACATACAAAATAAAGATTATTCTTGTGCCGAATGAAGAAACCTTAATGCTTCCACATGAAACTACGCGTAACAGTACACATCCTCAAAACTTACTCCGTAAGATCCGTTTTAATGTTATCCTCCTACGTCACCTTGGTCTTTCAAGCAGCCACTCTCCAAGATATACCCCTAGCACAACTCTCCACTCGCCAAGAGATACCCCTAGCACAAGTCTCCACTCGCCAAGAGATACCCCTAGCACAAGTCTCCACTCGCCAAGAGATAACCATAGCACAACTCTCCACTCGCCAAGAGATACCCCTAGCACCACTCTCCACTCGCCAAGAGATATCCCTAGCACAACCCTCCACTCGCCAAGAGATACCCCAACACAACTCTACACTCGCCAAGAGATATCCCTAGCACAACTCTCCACTCGCCAAGAGATAGCCCTAGCACAACTCTCCACTCGCCAAGAGATATCTCTAGCACAACTCTCCACTCGCCAAGAGATATCCCTAGCAAAACTCTCCACTCGCGAAGATATACTCCTAGCACAACTCTCAACTCGCCAAGAGATATCCCTAGCAAAACTCTCCACTCGCGAAGATATACTCCTAGCACAGCTCTCCATTCGCCAAGAGATATCCCTAGCAAAACTCTCCACTCGCGAAGATATAATCCTAGCACAACTCTCCACTCGCCAAGAGATATCCCTAGCAAAACTCTCCACTCGCGAAGATATACTCCTAGCACAACTCTCAACTCGCCAAGAGATATCCCTAGCAAAACTCTCCACTCGCGAAGATATACTCCTAGCACAACTCTCCACTCGCCAAGAGATATCCCTAGCAAAACTCTCCACTCGCGAAGATATACTCCTAGCACAACTCTCCACTCGCCAAGAGATATCCCTAGCAAAACTCTCCACTCGCGAAGATATACTCCTAGCACAACTCTCCACTCGCCAAGAGATATCCCTAGCAAAACTCTCCACTCGCGAAGATATACTCCTAGCACAACTCTCCACTCGCCAAGAGATATCCCTAGCAAAACTCTCCACTCGCGAAGATATACTCCTAGCACAACTCTCCACTCGCCAAGAGATATCCCTAGCAAAACTCTCCACTCGCGAAGATATATTCCTAGCACAACTCTCCATTCGCCAAGAGATATCCCTAGCAAAACTCTCCACTCGCGAAGATATAATCCTAGCACAACTCTCCACTCGCCAAGAGATATCCCTAGCAAAACTCTCCACTCGCGAAGATATACTCCTAGCACAACTCTCCACTCGCCAAGAGATATCCCTAGCACAACTCTCCACTCGCCAAGAGATAGCCCTAGCACAACTCTCCACTCGCCAAGAGATAGCCCTAGCACAACTCTCCACAACACTGAAGTCATGTAATAACATACCCTTTACAGCACAGCTGATTTCATTATTAACCTGATGATGGTTCAAATCAGCCGAAACACGCAGTCATCGGGTGACTGTATGTCAGTCCATTAATAATAAAATTAGCCGTGCTGTAAAGCATATGCTATTATATAACTTAAAATCAACACAGCAAGACGCCAGAAGTACAAGCAGTTACCGCCTATCCGCCACTAGTATTACACGTACCGCCGCGAGGTGCCTTCTTTGCGAACGTGCATTTAGGCAGACCAGTACGACGATCCTCCTCTTAAGCCAGGCCGAAACATGAAGCACTTCTACTCCGAAGATGGGGACGACATGTTTCTCCAAACCGCCGGTAAGTTTTTACCACAGCACGTTACGTCAACCCCAGAAGACGGCGAACTTGGTGTCCGCTTCACAGATCTGGCACCTACAAGAATTTACTGCAGCTAACACCGCATAAACCGTTATGTTTCTTCCTCTTTAGATCTGCGCTCTTCTGCGATATTACGCAGCGTCGAGTGATAATCCTTTACCGACGTTTCGGGACAATGTATCGATCCCTTCTTCAAAGGTCACGAAGCCCCCTGAAGACGGAACCGATACTTTTTCCCGAAACGTCGGTAAAGAATTATCATTCGACGCTGCGTAGTATCCCAGAAGAGCGCAGATCTCATCAGCATCGCCGCGGAAGCCTCACGTTCCTTCTTCTTCTACTATACTTCTACTATACTTCTACTATACTTCTACTATACTTCTACTCCCATCCTACTTGTTCTTCATTCGAACAAGGTCTGAATCATGAAATCCGTTCCAAGAGTGAATTGTATCCTTCTCTCCGGTTCTCGGTCTTCACACGTCTCTTTTACTAGGTAAGGTCAAGGCAAAGCAATCCCTGTACAGGCCTGGACAGGCCCTTAGGGTTCCAGGAGGTTGAGGCTCCCAGATTTCTAGACAATCGGCACATGAAGGTGGTAAGGTTGTCGGCCCTACGCACCGGCCGCCTTTACCCTCCAGGAAATATTCCTGGTACTCATTTCTGTTAGAGGCTGAGTCGACCCCAGCGCCATAATGCGGGGCCGGAAGGATTATGTCAATGAAAAATTCCAATGACACAATCGGGAATCGAACCCGCGACCTTCCGGCTTGCACCACGCGTACCCCCCCCCCCGGCCTCTTTTACCAGAAGCGGTATAAAATTCAGCTCGTCACAGAAATAATTTACAAGGAGGCATTATAGATATAGGCCCACGCTGCTTCCACTGGCTTTCATAAATTTGGTCTCATCAATTATATGCATCTCTAACAGTTGTATGGAGACGGCTTCATTTCTAATTTTATCTCATATCAATCGGCGTGTCGATCCCAGTGCCAGTACCGTCCAAAGCGTGGGTCTGCGGCCGCTCGCTTGCTGAGACTGCCGGTTCGAATCCCGCCGGGGGCATGGATGTCTGTCTCTTATAAGCGTTGTGTATTGTCAGATAGAAGTCTCTGCGTCGGGCTGATCACTCGCCCAGAGAAGTCCTACCAAGTGTGGTGTGTCTAAGTGTGATGGTGAAGCATAGATAACGAGGAGGGCCTGGTACACTAGGGGCTGCTGCGTCATAAAGGTGGCAGGGGGACAGAGGATTCAATCCGCCTACTGCAATTCGATACATTCACTGTTAGTTTTATGTCGTATAATAACAGCACGTCAAGTACTCATTATTCTCAATTCGACCCACTCATTTCCATAAACTTACGTATAAAATTCTCTTAAAACCCAAGCTGATTAGTTCAAGAAAAATGGCTTGAACAATGCGTTTAAGTATAATGAGATAATAAAACGAACAAAATACACTGTCCATAAGACGTTTATTTAAGATCACAACATGTTTCGGCCGTTAAGCCGAAACATGTTGTTGACACAGTTCAAAACCTGTGCTAAAATCACAGAGTAAGTTTTACATATAGCCTACAGCGTATAAGACTTGACGATTGTTGCTGATGTGTGAATAAACTAAAATTATGGGGGTCACACTTCTAACATCTGTACAATGACCAAGGGCGGAATTTTCAGAAAACAATAAAAAAAAGTTCATAAATACTCTTAATATTTTAAAGACACGTCTTATTTCCCTGCCTTGAGTAATCTCGAGGCAGCAAAAGGCATCGAAATTATTTTACTTTGCGGTTTTGCGGTTTGCCTGACATCTGTTGCGTTCCCCCTCCCTCCCAGAAGGAAAATTACATAAATTACACGTAAAAAGGGGGTGACGTGTCACGGTGCACGCATTAGGACTAAAATTAATTTTATTCGCGGTTTGTGGTGAAGGACAGACAGAATGCAAGCATAAGGTAGAGATTTCTAGGCAAGAAACAATTGGTGTGACCTTATAATATAGAAGATACACTTGCACAAGAAACAAACGAGTTGGCTGGTTAATTTTTTAGTCCGTTCAAGGCATCGCCGTAACCAGGGCTGTGGAGTCGGAGTCGGAGTCGGAAGGAATTGTGGGTGGAGCCGGAGTCGGACGGAATTTTTAGGTGGAGTCGGAGTCGGTAAAGATGTACCGACTCCGACTCCGACCTCAATCTAAAATCTTAACTAGATACTCCAACCCCAGAGCCCTGATAGCTACAGTAACCATTAGACTTATACTTAAATATAGGTTATAAGTCAAAACAGTAGCCTGATGATTCACGTGGTGGTGATGAAACGTCTTATAGGTTTACCGTTATTAATACATATTGAGCTTTTATGGGGGAGTCGGAGTCGGAGTTTTAAAAATCGAGGAGACGGAGTCGGAGCTTTTGTGTACCGACTCGACAGCCCTGGCGGTAACTGTATGTCCCACCCGCTTTATGTCAAAATTCTGCATCCTGCCCACAGTGTATTTACTTGTCTCGTACGATTCCAGATAAACAATTACCATTTCCATAAACAGCATTAACCGATTCATCTTTCTAATGTAGATGCATGTGTTTTCTGTGACAGACAACTGAATTTTTACATGATCTTTACATGACTTTACAAGCTCCAACGGGGGTAATTACTTACTGGGTGAGTGCGGGCGCGTACAAACAATTTTTCCCTGTAGCGGTGGGCCGGGCGGGCGGCGGCGGGCGGGGGTACCGTGAGGCTATGTAAAATTTTTGATTTTAAAAACTGTTATAAAAATAATGCCACACATACAACTGTACCCTCTACACCAGTGGTTCCCAACCTCAGGTCGCGACCCAAATGAGGATCGCGGGCGATCTGACGTATGGTCGCAAGAGGGTTTTATGGAGAACTCGATAATTATGAAATGATCAAAATTCGTAACTAAATTCAAACAGAATAATCGAGAAAAGTTTTTATTTAGAAACAAATTATTTATCTAACCAGCACATGTTTGGGTTATTTAAATAAAGATTTGTTTCTTGCACGTTTTGTGTTTTTATTATTGTCCCAAAAATATTGGATTTGACACGTAACATTAAAAATTTAACATTGTTTTAATAAGTGGCAATGTTATGTAGTGTTCAAGGAAAGGCATTAGTAGGCCTGTTAGTTCATATACAGTAAATATCACTGGCAGCTGCCATTTCCACCGTAGTGATGCGGGTCACATAGCATTTGCTACTTTAGGGTCACACACATAAAAGGTTGGGAACCGCTGGTCTATACCTACCAGTAGAAGAGGTTCACTCTGTACAATGCAAGTTACTGACAGCGTCGTTAAATAAGCTAAAAGACGGAACAGACTACTTGAAGTGACAAACTGTGGGGGGAGGGGGGGGGTACAGCACCAGCTTGGCAGAAACTCAAGCAGCCCAGTACATGTGTCTTACTCTACAGTTCCCATGCGCGTCAGTAGACTTAGTTGTTGCGTTTTTATTCAACCTTATGTCTGCTTCTCGCGGCCAAAAAAAGGGGGGGGGGGGGTCTAAAAAGCACGTTGACGGGGGGTGGGAAAGGCGGGGTGTCGGTGATGGGGGGGTGGGTGGGGGGGGNAAAGGGGGGGGCGGGATGTGGAAAAGATAAAGTCATCAGCCTGCACGCCATGAAGGCTGATGTACAGCGCCGCTCACTTAACCTCTACACCACACTGAGGTTAAGGGTCAGCTTCATGCCCCAGCCGCTTTACCCCTAGGGAAAGAGCCCTGGCACCAACTGAAAGGGAAGCTGGGTCGGCGTCAGAACCGGTGTGGACTGCATACAGTCGAAGAGCTCCGGGAATGAACTGACATCATATTGCATTCTTCTTAGACTGTTTGACCCTTAAAGATGGGACCGATACCGAAACGCCCGTAACTAACTGCTAATCAACGCTGCGTGACATCATCCCAGAAAAGCGAATATCTCAAAGTTACAGTCGCTCGGCCGGCCAAGAATTACTTCGTTTTTCGCAGTACTCGACGTTTCATTACGGTTCATCAAAACATACTGTCATCAGGCAGGCGACTGCAGCCCGCATTGTCACTCTCTTTCTTAAGAGATGCATCTTAACATCATATCCTACTACCTACGTCTACCTGGTTTCTGTCATTAACATTTATCGACTAAAATTTCGCACGCACTTCTCATTTCTCCCGTTCATTCTACAAGTCCCACAAATTTCTTCATCCTTGACTGCATTACCATCACGCATTGTAACAATGTCTGGTAATACCACAAATTATTAAGTTAAACATCGAACAGTTTTCTCCAGCCTCCTGTTGTTTCCTGTTATTGTGGCCGAAAATCAAGTTCGCCCGAAAACGTTTTGGTTGGATTCCCGTCTTTCCCAAATACTAAAATTATTCGAAACACAATTACTAATTTCGAAGACGAAACATGCAGACCAATGGACTGACTTTAACATCAGACTTCAGTTTATAAACTTCGTGCAAAGCAGTCATTAAAGTTTCAGTTACAAACCTACAATTTGCGTTAGCATGCCTTAGTCCTACCACAAACTGCGCGATATTTATCTGACAACCGTGCTCTCAGCGCAAGTAACTTCAACAAAAATATGCGGTTTTACATTCAGGTTTTAACACTACCAATTCAGTATATTGTCGTGATACTAACTGCTACATTATAACCAACTAAATCCACTATTTCACTGTTTCAACCGGTTTTCACTTCACTCTAACATGTTTCGACGCTTCAAACGTCATCTTCAGGGAGTGCACCAATGTTTTTCTGCTGAGAGGCTCGCTGTGCTATCTTCGCTTGCTGTGTTGTTCTTTTTCTTCAGGCCTGTAGTAGACAGCCAGACGGCAAAAACACTAAAACTTGGTACACTACAATTTGTCTTTTTTTTAATTCTAGTGTACTAAGAAAAGTATACCTCCACTCGTCCTTTAACCTCGGTGCCAGATCGGGTTGGGTGATTAACCTTTTAAAGCCTAGCGGTAACTTTATATACCACCAGGTTTAACATTAAAAAATTCTACGTGGTGCCCACATTGCGTTTATGTGTTTTGTACGGATCTCAGAACAAACAGCAACTTTTGCCTTATAAAACATTAAGAGACTGGTTTTTATAACCGAAGTGGAGAGTGTTTACAGCGCGGTACGGACTGAGTCCTTAAATAAAACAGATACGCTTCGTCTGTAAAGGGTTAATACTTTACTGACCGCGCATTAACATGAACCTCTTCTCCTGGCAGATATCTCACCTTGTTTATACTGCACCACAGTTAACGAATAGCCTACCCGATAACGGCAGTCAAGACTGTGCGTCCACTAATTAACAGTCCACTTATAATTGCTCTTTCTTGGACTTGGGCCTACTTACGCTTACGCCGATCCCAGTGCCCGCGCCGTCTAAGGCGTTGGTCTGCGGTCGGTCACTTGCTGGGATTGTGAGTTCGCATCCCGTTGAGGGCACGGTTATCTGTCTCGTATAAGTGTTGTGTGTTGTCAGGTAGAGGTCTCTGCGACGGGCTGATCACTCGTCCAGAGGAACCCTACCAGCTGTGGTGTGTGTCTGAGTATGATCGTGAGGCCTCGATAATGATGAGGCCGCGGCCCACGTCAGCTGTCCAGCCATGAAGAAAAAAAGATATTTCCTTACACATATCGTTACTCGTCTCTATACAGTCAAGTCCCTACGAATTCTTCTTCTTCTTTCTTAATCTGGCCTCTTCTACCTACCCACTGTAGGCGTAGACGGCTACCGGTGCACCTGATCACACTCAGTGACACACAGACGCACACATTCGGTAGGACTCCTCTGGACGAGTGATCAGCCCGTCGCAGAGACCTCCACCTGACAACTCACAAGAGACAGACATCCACGCCACCGGAGGGATTCGAACCGGCAATCCCAGCAAGAGAGCGGCCGCAGACCTATGCCTTAGACCGTGCGGCCACCGGGCTCAGCCCTTATGAGTTCTTAAAAGCATAAAAATTTGGATCATCCAAAAGCAGCCTGTCATAAAATCGAGACATTTCCTTGACTCAGGTTGTTAGTTAGTCGCCGGCCTGTCACAGCGGAGTCCCAGGCCAGTCCACGTGGGATTTGTGGTGGACAAAGTGGCACTAGGACAGGATTTTTTCCGAGTACTTCCGTTTTGACCTGTTAGTATCATTCCACCGGCGCTCCGTACCTGTTCATTCATACACCACCAACGCTAGATGTACAATCTCGCCAACTGCGAGCGTCCTTAAACAACACACTCAAAAAAAAAAGAAACTCCTTAAGAAGCCAAGACTTTGAATGCTTTAAAAACAGATCTTCATGGTGTGATGCCCAATTAGGCATAGGGAAATAAAGCAGTGGAAGGGCCAATCACCGCCTATAGCAGTGATTCCCAAACTTTTATGTGCGTGACCCTAAAGTAGCAAATGGTAACTGACCCCCGACGCTACCAGGAAAACGGCAACAGTCCCTGATATTTAGTATAAATGAACTAACACTACTGCCCTTTCCTGAACACTATATAACACTGCCACTTATTAAAAAAAATATTAAATTTTTAATGTTACTTGCCAAATCTAATATTTTTGGGATAATATTAAAAACACAAAACATGCAATAAAAAATCTTTATTTAAATAACTCAAACATGTGCTAGTTAGACAAATCATTTGCTTCTAAATACAAACTTGTGAAATACTGAACATACGGAACGCTACATAAAATGAACAGAACAATAATGTCAAAAATTTCGTGACCGCTCCGTTACGTTAGAATTAATAAACACAGATTCAATAAATACATTTTCTCGATCCTTCCGTCTGAATTTAGATACTGATTTTTATTTTTTCATAATTATCGAGTTTTCCGTAAAGCCTTCTTGCTACCCTCTCACAGCCCCCGCGATCCTCATTTTGGGTCGCGACCTGAAGTTGGGAACCACTGGCCTAAAGCATGGGGCCTCCAACCTTTGTTACAACACACGGCCATACCCGTTATTGTAGGCTGGTTCGCGGGCCACACGTGGGAAAATAACAATACATGGTACACCTAAAGACCTAGCGTATTGTGAACATTTTATACCGTATACGCAATTTACAAATGTGTCCGCGGGCCGCGGGTTGGAGACCAATGGCCTAAAGGTTCATTCAACGAATCAAGCACAGCGACAACTTCGTTCACAACGACAATCTTCAGGGATGTGACGCCACGTCTGTTGTGAGACGAACATCAATTTTTACAAGGACTCTGTTTCCCCATCTTAAAGACGAAGCGTATCTGTTTCATATATGGACTCAGTCCGTACGGCGCTGTAAACACTCTCCACTTCGGTTACAAAAACCAATCTCTTAATGTTTTATAAGGCCCAAAAGTTGCTGTTTGTTCTGAGATCCGTACAAAACACATAAACGCAATGTGGGCACCACGTAGAATTTTTTAATGTTAAACTTGTTGGTACGTAAAGTTGCCGCTAGGCTTTAAAAGGTTAAGGATGGGGAAACAGAGGAAAAAACAGTGGTAGGTTTCTCCGAAACGTCCGTGCTACTTCTTCCAAACCACATGGTGTCATTTACCAGAAGACTGTGTTACCTTAATATCTGCAGCCGTGCGAACCTGAAACCACACATTCCAACGCACGTATGGCAGGCGGTTCTGTACCGTGATTCGAATGCGTACCTTCCTATACGCACAAACACACTACCGTCTCGTCTTTAACCCTTTAAAGGCAAAACGTATCTGTTTTATATAAAGACTCAGTGCGTACCGCGCAGTAAACACTCTCCACCTCGGTTATAAAAACCAGTCAGTTAATGCTGCATGGCGAAATAATCACTGTTCGTTCTGAGATCCACACAAAACACATAACTACACTGTGTGGGCAGAACGTAGAATTTTTGAATGTCAGACCAGGTGTTACGTAAAGCAACCGCTACGCTTTAAAAGGTTAAAAGTTTCTAACACAACATCAAACTTGGAAAATGTGTTAATTTTACATATATATGCTATCATAATTAGTTTCCGGGTTGCAGAGAGTGACGAAAAGACGGACGGATACTGTGAATTATAGCCTATGCTTACATGTTGAACATCAGTGACGATTCTGATTACTGATTCACAGTCTGGATAACGCGGCCTATTTACGTTTCAAACGGATTCAGTTACCAGCGACAGAAGACTTCCCGGCACACGGCGTGGCCAGAACCAAAGCATTTATAGCTTGACCTCATAATCAGTTTCCGCAGCAATATTCTTCTTCTTCTTCTTATTATTATTATTATTCTATGGCGCTTCGGCCCATTTTCGGGCCATGGCCTCCCCGATCTCCTTCTTCAAGCCTTCTCTCTTCCCTACTGCCGCCTTCCAGGTTCGTATCTGGAGTAGACCTATGGTATCCCAAACAGCACCCTCCCATCTACCTCTAGGCTTTCCCAGTGGCTTTCTTCGTCCGAAACATACCCCCATTACTTTTTTTGGGTATATGTGGATCACCCATCATTACGATGTGGCCAACCCACTGTAGTCTTTACAGGTGTAAACATGCTGGAAGTGCCACATCATCTTACAATTTCTAAATCCGTTGGCTTCACACACGTCCCTATTTACGAAGCAACCTTCTTTGTTTCCATGAGGTTTTCCAAATGCATTCTTTTATTTTCAAATTTCAGGCGAGTGTTGCAAATTGTGTTCTTTCGAGTAATCACGCCGTGTAGATATGGGAAGACCAGACAAATGTCTTTCTTATCATTTCTTATTTATAATTAACCAGCTGCAGGACACAGAGGATTTCCTCACATTTTAACCCTTTAAAGACGAAGCGTATCTGTTTTATATAAGGACTCAGTGCGTACCGCGCTGTAAACACTCTCCACTTCGGTTATAAAAACCAATCTCTTAATGTTTTATAAGGCAAAAGTTGCTGTTTGTTCTGAGATCCGTACAAAACGCATAAACGCCATGTGGGCACCACGTAGAATTTTTTAACCCTTCAGCGCGTACCGCGCTGTAAACACTCTCCACTTCGGTTATAAAAACCAGTCTCTTAATGTTTTATAAGGCAAAAGTTGCTGTTTGTTCTGAGATCCGTACAAAACACATAAACGCAATGTGGACACCAAGTAGAATTTTTTAATGTTAAACCTGGTGGTACGTAAAGTTACCGCTAGGCTTTAAAAGGTTAATATTTACATGTTAACCCCGTGGGTTCTGAAGTTAATCTAATCGCTACACATCACGTAAATATCCAGTTACTACTTCACAGACAACACACGGCGTCTGTATTACAGCGAAAAGTCATTTAATGTGTTTAAGAATATCACTGCTGTCTGTTGTGAGAATTATCGAAACACGTAAACACACTGTGTGGGGGGAAAAAAAGCCTATGCATATACATGCATTTAGCGACTACAGACTATCAAAACGCTAAAGCAGATTAACACACTGAAAACTAAAATTAACCTTTTAAAGCCTAGCGGTAACTTTACATACGACCAGCTTTAACATTAAAAAATTCTACGTGGTGCCCACATTGCGTTTATGTGTTTTGTACGGATCTCAGAACAAACAGCAACTTTTGCCTTATAAAACATTAAGAGACTGCTTTTTATAACCGAAGTGGAGAGTGTTTACAGCGCGGTACGCACTGAGTCCTTATACAAAACAGATACGCTTCGTCTTTAAAGGGTTAATTCATATTATATAAGGATTCAGTTGCTATTCCACATTGGGCACAGCGTATCCATTAGAGACACACAATAATTAAAGTTGTTGAGAAAAAAAATAGTGTTTTCTGTGGGAATCATACAGAACACACGAACACACTGGGGGGCAAAATGTCGACATGACACTTTGAGGCAGACAGCAGCCTACTTCCATATAAGACAGAAACCGTTCATTATTGTGTTAATATCGGATGCTTCTAGTTTGCTGTAGGAACTGCAGGGCCATCAACATCATAACTGAAGCCAGATAAATCCTATCACAACCGGCAATCTAGTTCCTTATTGTCACATTAATTCTCTCATCTACATCTCGTCTTCTTTGCGGCTACCGAACAAACCGCCTGACGTCACACTACAGAGCCTTCACAGGGATGACGTCATTCAGCTACTCACGTTTTGCGTTTTAAACCCAAAAAGTCTTCTTGTTATGGAGACGCCGCCATAAATTCGGGTTTGAACAGATGTTTTAATATTATGGCGTGTCCCAGTAAATTACGAGCAAATGACAGGAAATTATTTAATGGGACAGTAACCTGGGCAGCAAATTACTCTCCTACAGTGTCCACCTGAACGTGGGACCTGCTTATTACCGCACAGCGGCAGTGTGACCGATGACGTCATCAGCTGTGCAACACTCGCTCCGGCATTAAAGCGAGGCTGCACGCCCTCGAGCGGACGACATCAGTTGCTGCCCACTGACCGATCCCACTCTGCAGTACTCACTTCCGCATCAAAAAGCGCTGTATTTGTGTCAATGATCTAGTCTTAACAAGTTTCACCACTGTGGGTTCTCGGTAGAACACAGAAACATCAGCTGGATGCTAGTTACCGCCGTCTCCGTGTCAACAAACAGGAAAGGACAGACGTTCCTTTTATAGCACCTTTAGTGTAGCATACAGACGATGGCAACTAAGGTAAGTACTCCGAAATGCACATTTAAATATTTATAAAATACACTTTACTTATTTTTTATAAAACCAACAATACGCACAAAGTCTAACTTGGTTATAACGGCACGAAAGGGGCTGAATACTTAGTGTCCTTTTAACCGAGTAATATAATGTTATGGTTAACAGTGACGAAATAAACGGTACCACAGAATATCTGACGCTATAGACAAGGTGTCGCATAAACCGATGTCTTTATAAATAGGTTCGACTGTGTGTATGTATATATATAAAAGTCCCCTCTCCTACATGTTTGGGCTGTCGACCGCCATCCTCAGGAAGCAACACCAATATCTGAAACCTAATATAGCCTGCTTCATATCTATAATAAATTTGAATAACGTTTCCTTCGTCTTGCGTGGGAGTTCCATGGATCGCAACCAGATGGCGGGAGACAGAACTATGAGAACGGAGTTCCATAGATGTCCACTAGATGTCAGGAGACGCAAATAAACAGGCCTATGAAAACGCTTTCGAGTTTAATCACAAAGTTTGAATATGGTAACAGCGGACATTGATGCTCTTACGATATTTATGCTGTTACGGTAAATGATATGTATACAGAATCAAGCATGAATGAAAATAATACAACACCACCACGAAATTCCAGTGTTTTTAATGTAGTAATATTGGAATGCAACAGCAGTTATATGCTGTGATTCATATACAGCTTCACGTAACATAACACTATAGCATTTCAGTGTCACAATACTGCAGCAATTGATGCACTCATTCCAATATAATATGCATAATGCTCTCATGCTATATAACTGCACATACTGCAGCATTTCAGTGTGAAAATACTGCAGCAATTGATGCACTCATTCTATTAAAACATGCCTAATGCTCTCATGCTATCTATATAAAAATTCAGTAATGCAAAGGTATGTAACGCTTGGAGTTGCATGGGCCGCTGCCAGATGGCAGGACAACTATGAGAATGTTCGAGTTTCACAGAACGCCACTAGATGTCAGGAGACGTAAATACAGAGAACTGTGTTTTCTGCGCGGTACGATCTGAGCCTGTAATGTGATTCAGCTTTATTTGCGTATTTTGTATGTATCTCGGAATAAACCGCGATTCTTTCCCCACACAGCATTAAATGACTCAATTTAAAACCCTGTCGGGGTGTGTTTACTGCGCGGTACGGACTGAGCCCGTAATGTAATTCAGCTTTATTTACCGTGTTTTGTACGGATCTCGGAACAAAAACGATTACTTTCCTATGCAGCATTAACTGATCGATTTTTAAAACCGAGACGGAGAGTGTTTACTGCGCGGTACGACCTTAGCCTGTAATATATAATTCAGCGTAATCTCAGTCTTCAAATGGTTAATCACAAAGACATAAAATAGCAAAGAAACATTCGTAAACAATGTTCTCTTTGGTGTAACTTATGATTTAAGGTCGTGCCATTGTTCAGGCAGTTAGTCGCCCGCCTCCTAAGGCGGAGGCCCGTGTTCGATTCCGGGTGAGTCCACGTGGGATTTGTGGTGGACAAAGTGGCACTGGGACAGGGTTTCCCCGAGTATTTCGGTCTTCCCCAGTCAATTTCATTCCGTCGGTGCTCAATGACCAGGAAAATGACAATAATAATAATAATAATAATAATAATAATAATCTTCATCATGCGGTTGTAAGCCTTAATGTTGCGTTGCGTCCGTAGCCTCTGCTGCGGGGTTCTTCGCCACAAAAAATTTAAATAATGGTATGGGCTTTTATGTTGTGGCTTTTCCTTCAAATGCTTCAACATTTTGCCCTCTGCTAGCAGTAAGCCCATCTTATATACACCGTAACACTGTCAGTTTCTGTCACACTCCCACACTGAAGTTTCATGGACCGCCACCAAATGGCAGGAAAAGGCAAGACATAGACTTTAGTTTGACGGATGCGCAGATGGTATGTAACAGACACGACTAATTGGGGTTGCCACTTTAACTGCGTAAAGGTTCGCCGGGCACTAATACGACAGTATAATATACATACATACATACACATTATTCGGGTTTTCACCATAACTGCGGGCACCAATACGAAATTATAACACACAGGCATATACATTCTTCAGGTTTCCACGGTAACTACTTAAATGTTCGTGCCTTGCCTGCCCGGATCGCGGGGTTTCCACAGTAACCGCCTACATGAAGTGTTCCTTGCCCCCACGAGTCCCAAGGATTCAAAGCTAACTAAGTAAATGGGTGTGTCTTCCCTGCTCAGGCCGTGGGGTTTCCACAGTAACTGCGTACATGAAGTGTGCCTTGCCCCCACGAGTCCCAAGGTTTCAAATGTAACTAAGTAAATGGGTGTGTCTTCCCTGCTCAGGCCGTGGGCTTTCCACAGTAACTGCCTACATGAAGTGTGCCTTGCCCCCACGAGTCCCAAGGTTTCAAATGTAACTAAGTAAATGGGTGTGTCTTCTCTGCTCAGGCCGTGGGGTTTCCACAGTAACTGCGTACATGAAGTGTGCCTTGCCCCCACGGTTGCTGGGATTCCACGGTAAATACGTAAATGTGTATCCCTATACTGCCCGGATCGCCGGGCACCAGCATACTAGTTGTATTATATAATTACGTAATACTGTATAAAATAATCACCTTATTGCACAGATAACAATAGTATTATTAAGAATTTTGATCAGCCATGCAATAAGCTGACGCACTTTATATCATATTGAACAGTGAAGACTATGACATATTTTATTACTACGTATATAACAGGCTTCATTTGGGTTAATATATCGGTGTTTCTTCCTGAGGATGCCGGTTGACTGCCCAAACATGTACAGAGAGGACTGTATCACACACAAACACACACACACACACTTTGTAAGCGCAAATTTTTGGTTTTTATAATAAGAAACATACACCGCACGGAATGTTTCGTTTCGTAGTCCGCACCTCTTCTACCTACTCACAGTAGGTGTCGAGGTTGTTTATTTTCACTTGATCACACTCAGACACACACCACAGTCGGTAGGACTCCCCTGGACGAGGGATTAGCCCGTCCCAGAGACCTCTACCTGACAACACAAACACTCAACAAGAGTCAGACATCCGTGCCGCCGGTGGGATTCGAACCCACGATCTCAGCAAGCGCTCGGCCGCAGACCTACGCCTTAGACAGCGCGGCCACTGGGATGCAAGGAATGTACATCCTCAAAATACAGTTTACTTCTTTAATATCTGAAGGCATTATTTGAAAAAAAGAAAGAAGCATCTAATACATAGGCCTAGCTTATTAACATGTAATTTCTGTTCGTGTCCTATTTTCTAATGCGGCTATACCAGAGAATGCCAGGCATGTTATGAAATTTACTGCGTAGTTTTGTGATACCATGTCTGTTACTGTCAAGGCGATGCGCAAATATTGCAGCAGATTTTAGATGCGACTCAAATTCTCATTCATCGTTTTCTTGCTTTTTGATGTATGGTTCTGCTTTAACGGCTTCGATTTGTTTTGTTCCGTCTTTAACATTTCAGTTGCTACATACTGTAATACAAAGAACGAAAGCATTGCCACAAACGGGTAGCCTCTTCATAAGCATCACTGATGTGTATTTGGACTTTTTCCATCGTCACTGGGCATAAAAACACGACCTTTAAAAAGCACACTGCTTTCGTCCTCAGGGGGAACTCAAAAAGATTTATAGCATACAGTTTAGCCTGCTTGTATTACAGTCGAACTCGGTTATAACGTCACGAAGGGGACTGAGTATTTTGCGTCGTTATAAACAAGTGTCGTTATAACCGAGTAGTATAGCGTTACGTGGTTAAACAGTGACGAATTAATTGGTACCACAGGATATCCGACTCTATAGGCGAGATATCGTATAAACCGACGTCGCTATAACGGGGTTCTACTGTATTTCATTTATCCACTCACCTTTCACGTCATGTCTCTTAGTTCCAAATGGAAGATTTCCTTGCTACGCTGTAGCAAATGATATAAGACCATCCTGACATGTGCCCGTCTGGTAAAGGCAGAATCAGGACTTTTCGCGTAGGAGCCACCGGATTCCGACAAAGATATTCACTTGGTCACTAATTGGACACGACATGCACTGAACCCTTCTGGTGTTGAAGCTGAGACTATCTGCCTTATGTTTAAAACAGCAGTCCGTATTTCACCGTCCGTTCTTCAGAGACGGACATAGAGAAAGTACGGGGAATTGCCCTTGGAAATGAGAAGGGAGGGAACGTTGTGGACTTCGCGCCATTTCGGGCGTTGCCCCAAAATCTAGCTGAGACATCAACATAGCGTTGCGACATGATACTTGAGCAGCTACGTGCATGTTATAACCAAACAATTCTAGGTCGAGGGTGGCAAATGGGAGACTTAATAGTTCTATTAAAAACCGCTTCTAGGCAATCCCAGGTAACAGAACTCACAGGGCCGATGGCTGAAATTATCAGATATACCAATGTCAGCAATGATCAAGCCGACAAAAACAGCTTTCGCAAGTTACGCCTGAGAATAAATCTTTCTGTTGCGTTCACACTTCTCCAACACTGTCACAAAGACCGGCAGTCTACGATACATTACCTTCGCCACCACTGTCAAAAAAACAAAAAGCCTATGCGATTTATTTATTTGCAGCAAAACAATTCGCTCTCTAGTGGGGGAAAACCCTACTGCTCTACGAACTTTACTTCGCTGTCCGCACACGGGCGACCTTTTGAAGCATTTTTTTCCCCCCATAATTCAATTTTGAAAGCGTTAACCGCATTAGTAAAATTGTTTTGAATACATTTACATTAAAAGAAAACCATATATGAAGTGTTTATAAAGTTAAAGTAGAAAAGTGCAAGCTGTATGCTATTAGCATTTTGAACACCTGGTGGTGCGCTTAAGTGTTCTGTTAGCGACAATGGTAGACGAAGAAAAGACCGCTGAAAAGCGCTGTTTTATAGCAGTCACTTTGACAAACGGAATGTTGCGAGCTGACAGCATGAGTAGAGAGATCTTCGAAATGTATACAGAAACTACTTACGTGACCGCAAAGACCTGTTATATTGGTAAGAGATGCCGGCAATCAGGATGCAACGAAAATGATAGAAACTTCCCGTAATGAGGTACAACGCCTGAAAAGGGCACCGCAAACAATCGTGTAATTCAAACATCGAAAACGTCATGAAAACGGGCACAAGTTTCAAAAAATCACGATGTATGCAGGTTCAGATGTAACTGGACCGACAGCAAGTGCTGATCGACACTTGCACTGCGACCATTTTTACAATATACGCCTCTGCATTTCTATAAAATAAGTAGGCTAATTGCAATGGCAAATTTTCTTTACATTACTTTAACTGAAGCACCCAGTTGCTGTACTCAGGACCTCGATATTCTGTGAAATAAAGCACTTTTGACCCTTGACCTTTTAAAGACGAAACGTTGTCAGTTTTATATAATGACTCAGTCCGTACCGGGCAGTAAACACGCTACACCTCGGTTATAAAAACCGATCTGTTAATGTTGTATAAGGCAAAAGTTGCTGGTTGTTACGAGATCCGTACAAAACACATAAAGTAATGTGAACACCACGTAGAATTTTTGAATATTACATTGGCCGGTACGTAAAGTAACCGCTAGGCTTTAAAAGGTTAACGTTACCACAGATGCAGCTAATAATCCTGCCAACAGCTATCCTGCAAAATGTTACTTGTTACGTCGTGGCCCTGCTATTCTACGTATATATGTGTACGACTCGTTAACTGTGGCATATGTGCGATTACATCACGAAGCTTCATGTCCACAATGAAATTAACCCTATACAGTCAAGCGGTACATAAACGTACCACCTGCTTTACAACAGAAGACTTCAAATTTTCCCACTTACTGCATTCACGTGCTTCGTATGATTATAAGCATACAGAGCGATTACTTTACTGTACAACATTTTACCCCTTTGGACTCTGTTTACTGTGAGGGAGAAACTAAATTTTAAAATGTGATTTAGACGAATGTGAAGTCTTCAAAGGGCGAATTATACATCGACTATGAAACACAAAAAGCTACAAAAATGGTTTGCCAGCGATGAAAACCGGACAGGCCCCGATATGGTATGGACGCCATAGCGAATATCAATTGAAGACCTGAGTGCAAGAACTAGATAATTACCACATTTTTAAAAAATGAGTTTTTGATGTATATTTGTTGTCATATCTGCCCTTTATCGGATAACATTTTCACTGTGCATCACTAGCTCTTCCTTTAGTCAATGGATGGCATTGAAGCTTCAGTTGCTTGCTTACTGCGTGCAAGAGTTGGATAATGACCAGAATTATCCTCTCTTGCACTCAGTTCTGTGCAAGATGGCGGAAAGTGAATTTTCCAGTCCCAGTATTAACAACAGGAGAGCTCCTCTACTTGCGACAGGTGTGGATTTATAACATGGGGATTTATTCTTGGTAAGACTGGATGTATCAAAATGTACATGTATGACGAAACTACTGGGAAGAAGGGCTCAAACGAATCTCCAGCACTCTTAAAACACTATATTGATAAATATATCTGAAGAATACAAGACCTTGCATCTTTTCAGTGACAACTGTCCGGGACAAAATAAAAATATTTCGATGGTCCAGTTTTTATACTCACTCACTGCATCAGGAAGGTTCCTTAAAATACACCTTCATTTCCCTGAAGGTGGCCATTCATTTATGCCCTGTGATTGGGCATTTGCCCAGACTGAAAAGATTAAACGGAGAAAGGAATATGTTTTTGTACCAGGAGAATGGTATGACATAGTTTCATTTGTTTTGAAGAAGTTTTCAGTTGTGAGAGTGGACCAGGGCACGATACTCGATTCCAAGCCGCATCTGCAGCCATTTTTCAAGAAAATGATCAAGAATAACACCGCTTCATTCATCACTAGCCGATACCGAACATGGTTTACGCAGGAAGAGAAGTCTGGGTACCCACTAAGCAGGATAATACGGTTTGCAGCAAGTTCTGCCTCAAGACAAAGCAGAACACTCCTCATTTTGATGCACCAAAAGAATACCAAGGCGCACTGCCTTTGAACTCAAAACAGTACGATGATGTCACGAAAATGGCCCAGAAATACGTACCGCCTGTGCACTTGAAGCAGTACTACAAGCTCCCGACTGCACACAGTAGATTAAGCCAAGACAGGCATGCAAAGTGAGGTACCATACCATGACGAAAGCCAATTTCCGAAAAAACTATGATCTTAAACTGCCATATGACATATTTTGTTATCTTATTTTTCAAATTCTGTAAATTCATTACGATTATTAAAGTTACAGCTAGCCAGTGGTACAATTTTTTTATTCTGAGGTCTCTGAAAATATTTTTGAGTGCAAGAACTGCACATATCCAACCTAAATTTTTCTGATTTTTTCACATTTTCACACAAACCACAAGCTTGAGAATTTGTGATGTGATACACATTTAGCAGTACTTCTAACCTGTGTGAAAACACTTGATTGGGTGCATGCTTAAATAAGAGTAAAATGTCTTTCTCATTTTTCTCAAAACTCTGCGTTTGGTTATTATCCACTTCTTGCACTCATGTCTTCAATTCTCCATTTGCCTGAAAGGATGCAAAATCGGAATTACCTAAAAAATCCACTTCTTTGAACGATCCCCACAAACAGGCCTACGTCTCCGGAGTTATTCTACTGTCAACAGTATACCTGTCTGTCTACAGTTACGTAATATCGGACGTTCTCCCAGCGGTGCTGCTGACAGATTCAAACCTTCTGGGATGTAATGCGGTGTTGTTGGGCGTGAAGCTTCCGGCGTCTCAACAGACCGCAGTGACTTCATCTTCACGGTCAAGCACTCACTTTAAACGTGTTTTGACAAATGCTATTACAAAGAAGGCAGTGTTGCCAACAGAGTGATACTTCTTAAATAACTGAAGCCAGAAGATTGTAATGTTGTCCTTCTGGGTTTAAACAGCAGGGATGTAGCCAAGTTAATTATATAACAATATGCATTATCACCAGATCGTGCACAATACTGCAGCACTATTTTAACAAACTTCATAAGACTCCCGACATGTTTCGGTGTAACATGACACTATCCTCAGGGGGGACACACAGAACACTTAAAAATACACAAACCTGGTTGGTTAGCAGAGGCTCTTTAAAAAATCATAAAATCTACATATATATATATATATATATATATATATATATATATAAGCACACAAAACTAAAAATATACACTACAGTGATTAACCTTTTAAAGCCTAGCGGTAACTTTACATACGACCAGGTTTAACATTAAAAATTCTGCGTGGTGCCCACATTGCGTTTATGTGTTTTGTACGGATCTCAGACCAAACAGCAACTTTTGCATTATAAAACATTAAGAGATTGGTTTTTATAACCGAAGTGGAGAGTGTTTACAGCGCGGTACGCACTGAGTCCTTATATAAAACAGATACGCTTCGTCTTTAAAGGGTTTAACCTATAGCGTTGTATGGTTGTGAAATGTGGGCAATGACAGAGCAAATGAAATCAGGTCTTACAGCATGGAGCGAAAAATGCTTAGAAAAATATACAGCCCAACAAAAGACCAAAATGGCTGGAGAACCCGAACTAATGATGCATTTCAGGCTACGTACAGAAAACCAAATACTGTCACAACAATAAAAGTGAGAAGACCACAGAATGGGGTGGTCATCTGGTAAGAATGTCTGACGACAGGACCGTAAAGAAAGTATTTTGGGGAAACCACATGGAAGAAGAAAAGTAGGAAGACCAAAATTAATGTAGCTAGACTGTACAGTAAAAGAGATCCAACTTATGCACAATGTTATTGTTTATTTATAAACCTTTGTCTTTTAGTTCCCCAACATGTTTCGGCAAATAGCTATGCCATCATCGGGGGGGGGGGGGGGGTAATATAAAAAATAATATAAGATTTAAATTAAAAAAAAATAGAACAGTTAAAAATGTTAAAAACTTCTGTAAAATTCTTGTGCTGGTTTGGTGTTATGTTGCTGATTTTCGGCCTGGTGTCCTTAAGCAGCTAAGCAACTGGCGTGTTCCACCACACGACAACCCGACACATCTGGCCCGATACACGGGATATCCTACAGCATATACACCTGGAATTACATGCCTTAAGGACACCAGGCCGAAAATCCGCAACATAACACTAAACCAGCACAAGAATTTTACAGAAGTTTTTAACATTTTTAACTGTTCTACCGTTTTATAATTTAATGCACATCTTATGCAATTTGTAATAATACCCCCTCCCCCGATGACGGCATAGCTATTTGCCGAAACATGTTGGGGAACTAAAAGACAAATGTTTATCAATAAACAATAACATTGTGCATAAGTTGGATCTCTTTTACTGTATCGACCATATGCACGGAAATGAATAACATAAAGTGGCCAGACTGTATTCAGAATGATCTGAAATTCATGGGAGTTAAGAGATGGAGGAAGAAAGCATTAGACAGATCTGTATGGGCTGTCATTCTGAAGGAGGCACTGGTTAAACTGTACGGACCGTATGCCAAAAAAGAAGTTGGTTAGGAATTCGTTAAAAAACATGTTGTGTATTTTTAAGTGTTCTGTGTGTCTGCCCTGAGTATGGTCTGATGTTACACTGAAATATGTTGGGAGTCACATTGTACTTCGTGCAACATTGTGTACGAGATGGTGGTAACACAATTGTTATAATAAGTATTCGCACGGTATGGGCACTTTTAAATATGTTAATTATATGTCTAAACATTACGACTAAATAAGACTCAATCAGTTTGGAAAATTCAAAACGCTTCACTAAAATACAACATTGTAAGAACGATGGTGTTAGGAAGTAATTGAAGACACTTCCAGTAAGAAGTAACGCAAATGAGCACACGTAACACTGCGTGCATGTCTACCGTTTCGGTTGAATGACTATTGAAAGCACGTCGCAAAAGAGTCTTTATTATAAATCGAAAGGACTACGACCGGAACAGGCTCCACTGCCTAAAGTATTAGGCCTAAATGTTAACTTGCACTGGTACACTTCGCATAACGACGCGACAGGCATTAGATTAGAAACCGTTAAACGTGGTTCGGAGTTTAGGTTTTAGAGCAAACTCTATACGGCCACACTGCAAATCTCGGAGCCAGCTGCAGGATGAAAAATACTTCTTGTGGGATGTAAGCCGTGTAGTCTAGTAGACATTGTGGCCGTACAAGGGACAACCATTAAGCCCAACAAACAAAGTTTTCAGAAAAATGTCAGCAAATAAGCTTCCCTGGACTTCGCAATAGCTAAGGTGTTTGTACCACTGTAAATAATTCGCGAATGGATTTTGAATATTTTCTAGGTCAATGAGACGGCAGATATGAATTCAATTGTTAAAAAATCTAATTTATTAACCAAAACGGACTTGGTGGTTTTTTTTTTTTTCCTGTACGACCATGATGTTTACTGACGTTTTGGGGAACCTACTACTGTTTTTGGGGTACGCTAAAGATGGAAGCAGTCACTAGCCTCTTCCGAAACGCTATTACATTTCTGCCAGCCAACACCGCGAAGCGTCTCAGACGACTTTAGTGTCACGTCGTGATAATGTGCGTGCATGAAGGGGTAAGGCAAATGAATTACTAGAATTAGCGAACCAGTGCCAGCTATAGCACTTTGCATGGAAATCCAACACTTACAAACGGGTGGCCGAGCGGATGAAGCAGGGGTTTCCGCGGAAATCGTTGGCGGGAGATGAAGTCTCAGTCGCCGGGAAGACAGTAGGCCGATCCCTCGCACTATGTGTGTTCCTTCACCGTCTCACCAGACGCTCGCTGGTCTGTCCGTCCCATGTCACAGACTTCATGGTGCCATCACGCGACACGCCCACCCATTTGTAAAGGCGTTCTGAATTTTTTTAAGGCCGCCTCTTTGTGGCGGAAGGAAGGGGAGGATGGGTCGCCTGTGAACTGTTTTCGGCCATTTTGTGACAGGAGTGATGCCTCCCACATGATGTATATAGCTGTGCTTTGAATTCCATTACAGATTTAAACATGGTGCTTTGGTCTGCACTCACCATTTTTTAATCGGGGTTGAGCGGAAGGAAGTGTTGTTTTGACAGTTTAAGATGTTTCACACATGTAACAGGCTAATTTGTGAATGACGTAAATAAAACTGAAGTCACAACCGAATCCATATCACCCCTGCTTCACACTCGGGAGATCTGTGGTTCAAGTCTCGCCCCTGAGACCGTCTAATCTAACACATATTTTCCGCGATTTTATTAAATCTCTCACTCAAATGACGGAACAGTACCTCGAAATATACCAGGACTGATTCCCGCCTCGTCCCTTACATTCAGCATTCACAACGTCACAGGAACAACAGCAACACAGTACCGCAATTACTGCAGACCAGCGCCTAATGGAATAACAACAGAAATACGCAAGACCTGTAGGATAACATCGTGAGTTCGCCACTTAAAAACTGTGAATTTTCTCATTGTTAAAGATCGATTCAGTCTGAAACAGTTGGCTTATGTTTTTTAAGTTAGTTCACACGCCGTCGTCTGGTAAGCGGTCATAATTTATGGATGTGTTTTAACATTCTCTTATCAGCAGAGGCATGGCTGCTTTTTTTGGGGGGGCGCCCGGGCGAGTAACCATAAGGACCGCCGTTAACACCAATGACGAACCTTAAAAAATCAAAATCGCCTCATTGAATTTCATGATATTTGGCTGAGTAATTTTAAATTCGTTAAGTGCAAAAAACCATTCTTTTTTAATACCGATTTTGCTGCCCCTTGGGTTCTTCTGCCCGGGGTGGCCGTACCCCTCCCCCACAGCTACGCCCCTGCTCATCAGCTAATGTCTTCAGTACCCACAGGAAATACCAGGATATTAACACAAAACAGTCCACAACGGCTTCCTTCCAGATGTCTGCCAACTGATCACTCGCTAACAATCACTTCATTCGCCGGCAGTCTGCATTACCGACAGCATCCTTATGAAATTCACAACGTAAGTCACGCATTAGCTTCAGACGCGAAAATTCAAAAATGGCCGTGGCAGTTATGCGAAACGCAAGCCTGAAGCAGTGTCATATTCTGCTGTCAACAACAGCCAGCGACCACGCCAATGTCAGCCCTCTTGGAAGACACGACATTACGTCATCATAAAACATACGCGCTGATGTCACAGCGGGCTGACACTGTGTCAGCACCTCCAATGTTAACATTCGACTCTCCATACTCTTCCCTCAGGAGAATTATGGAATATTTCTTAAAAGAGCTGATGACCAGCAACTTCCACTTCAGAATGGACTGTGAAAGTCATCAAAACCCTCACATTTCGGTACAAATTCCACGACGATGATTTACAAAGATAAGCACAGATAATTCACAACAGCTGATTCGCGAAGCACGTCGGTTTTCCGTTGTACCAGCATGGAACATTTCAACATTAAAAAAAAACTAAAGAAATCAAATTATCGCTTCAACAACGTCAAAGCCATTAATTTCCCTAACACTGACAAGTTTTATGGCCGCCTGTGTCGTGGAAAAGTACTGAAGGGTCCCTCACATTAGGAAGCAGCAAACATTTATTTCTTACATCTGCGTTTCCTTTAATGGCACAGTCGCCAGTGCAAAATAATAAGTTAGTCCCCGTCAGCGCCATGAAGGCATGTAGGCGGAGTATAATTTTACTCGCAGTTCCACTCATTCTTAACCTCGACACTAGATGGAGGTGAAAGGTCAACTTTACGTCCCGGTCCCTTTACCCCTAGGCAAGGAGCCCGCGTACCCATTTAATAGGAGACTGGGTGGGCCCCAGGGCCAGTTTGGACCTTCTGTGGGCCCTAGATCCAAACGGGACCTTCTGGGGAAACGAAAAATCTCTTCCCCCTGCCGGAATTCGAACTCGGGACCGTCCAGCTCCTAGAATACAATGAGGGAATGAATACTGATTAATAAAGGATGTTCGCAAGCGGTCGCAGTGTAATTTGGGTCGATTTAGATGTTTAACTTCCAGGGATTGAGAAAACCAACGAAGAACTCTTCTGGATAGCCGGTCAACGGGCACAGATTTGCCACTAGTGACACCGTCGACTGCGACACTCGCGAAGAGCCTAACAAAGCTGGTAACGGACTGACACTGCTAAAGATTAGCTATCACATCATCACCACGTGTGTTCTTACATTGCGCAACATTGCAACACCATACTTCTATATCCTCGTTCGTTATCAGAGTAACGGCGCGCCCAGAACATTTAACACTACAGGTCCTTACATAGTTCTTGTTTCCTCACCATGACTACATACCCGCAACACTACCGGAAAAGTTACGCCATGTATTTTCTTGAAAATGCCTACCCCCTATTCACTTCATTATGGAGTCTACGCCGGTTATAACGACATCAGTTCATGCAACACCTCGCCTGTACTCTCAGATATTCGGTGGTACCAATTAATTCCTCATTGTTAACCAAAACAGTATACTCCTCGGTTATAACAACACTCGTTTATACCGACACAAAACATTCAGTCCCTTTTATTACGTTATAACCGAGTTCGGCTGTATTTCTGTAGTAGGCGTTAAAACGCCTAATTAAGCGACCTTTATTTTAATGTTTCTCTCAAAATACTACACTGTTATTCCAGCAAAAACATCTGACAGTGATGTGTTCGGTGATTCACGGTGATGGGGACGCACGTCTTTGACTTTTGGTGGGATCCCAGCCTACAGCTCACAGAAATAAATCGTGAGAAATGTTCTAAGGTCCACACGAACTTCAACAAACACGATGCAGCCTACAGTACGCCGTCCGGCGGTGTAGCACTCTTACTGTTTAAAGCATAAAACCGAGTATCACTTCAACATTCGGATGCCAATCCACAGAGAACAAAATGCTTCTCCGTTAAAAAAAAACCTGCAGGTAACTTTTACTAAGGGGAAAAATCGTCTACCGTGAGAAATCTTACAGCCTATATAGGCCTACAAATAGACAAACACACACACACACACAGAGTTTGGGCACAATTCACAGTTTGGAATGCTAGAATAGGTGGTGCATACCGTCACCACTGTGACAGAAAAGGTAAAATGACAAGAAGGTCTGTTACAGCCTACCATTAAAAAGTTTTACTTACCACCCCCGCCCCCAGGACACACAAAACTTAATGGTCCAATGGCCCAACAGGTATGATAGGTCACATGGGAACACTTCAGTCACAACAAGAATCAAGCTTCTCCGTTGTTCCAAAACAACTCAACGAGGCCTTAACCTTTTAAAGCCTAGCGGGTACATCACGTAGCACCTGGTTTAACATTAGAAAATTCTACGTGGTGCCCACATTGCGTTTATGTGTTTTGTACGGATCTCAGAACAAACAGCAACTTTTGCCTTATACAGCATTAAGTGATTGGTTTTTATAACCGAGGTGGAGAGTGTTTACAGCGCGGTATGCGCTGAGTCCTTATATGAAACAGATTACGTTTCGTCTGTAAAGGGTTAAAATTGTAGGCACACATCAAACTGTGGGCCAGGACAGCGTTATCAGTGTAGCAACTCGCTATGGGCTGGACAGCCCAGTGGAACGAATGCCGGTGGGGCAAGATTTTCAGCTTAAGTCCAGACCGGCCCTGAGGCCCATTCAGCCTCCTATGCAATGGGTACCGGGTCTCTTTCCCGGGGGTAAAGCGGCCGAGGCGTGGCTTTGACCACTCACCCCATCTAAAGTCGAGGCTGAAGAAAGATTAGAGCTATACATATACTCCCCGTCTGGGCCTTCATGGCCTGTTCTTGCATGAACGTTACTTTTGCACGTGAAACTAACAACAACCAATCAGAAGAGTTTAAAAAGGAAACTAAATTACGAAATAGATAACATAATTCGTACGCACTATCTGTTGCACACAAGTATAAAAAGACAGGAAAGCGAATGCATGTTCACACTGCGTCCCCACAACAGGCTTAATGTCAATTGAATGCTACTGCGCTCAAAGAAGAATAATGCAAGCGGCGTAAAATAGTAGGATGACTCAGTAATGACAAGAAAACTTCTGGAACACAGTGGCCTAGTCTGATCGATGTCCCATCCAGGAATGTGTCTGAAGGCACCGAAGAAAATCACGACAAATACGCTATCAGTCAGGGCAGCCGGTACGAAATTCAAACCGGGCAGCTTCCGAATAAAAGACTGGAGTGTTGCCGCTGCACCAAAGTGCCGAGTCACATAACTTAACAGCTGTCTTAACAAAGGCTTCCAATTAAGAACACGCAACTATGTACCCAAGATTCTGGGGCTAAACACCAATAATTAGATACACACTCCGACCATCACGGTACAACAAATTACCATCTATACCGACGAACGAAGTCCGACATGTTCCCAGTCATGAGGTCTACCCTCATGGACATAAAACGTGCGTTAAGCTGTTTAAATTCACATATTATCACAGTAATTTGCATATTTAAGTTATCACCTTCGAACCTGCCAGATCTGAGTTTCGCAAAATGGTGTTCAACAGAGTGACGTAAATAACTGCTTAACAACTGACACAGCGTAACATCCCACAAGACTTGAATTTTGAATCTTCATGTTAAAATCTCCTTATACCTACAGCAGCTTACACGTACAGATACGTTTAAGAAATTACTTAAAACTAAATTACCCATGAAATTTAAACACTACTGAAGTTTTTTTATTCCTTTATTTCAAAATTTTTAGCCACCTAAAGAGACAAAATGATATTAATGAGCAAGTAAAAACCAGGAAAAAGTGCCCGTTATTCTTGTCATATTTAAATGAAACTTCAATTGTATCGACAGAGTTTCCAGAAATACTCAGATATCAAATCTCATGAAAATACGTCAAGTGGGACCCGAGTTCCATGCAGACGGACGGACAGACAGACGCGAGGAAGCTAAGAGTCGCTTTTCGCAGTTCTGCAAAACGGTCTAAAAATGTACAATGATATGAACATAAGGATGACAGTTAAGGAAATAACGAGGAAAGCAGATACGCAATTAACAGCCGCACCAATCTGCAAATTGCTGCTTTCGACATTACAAGTTTTAACACATTTTAACTATTTAACAACAAATTTTAAGATAATTACTACTGTCTGAATTACTGTAACATTCTGTGAACTGCCACAAATGACGTTATGATGCATGGGCCCCGAAGATGAATCTGATGGCCCAAAACACGTCTGGCATGGTAAACAGACTAATAAGAATTTTAATATGTTGTACTGTGACGACCTAAAATACACGTCAACTTACAATGCAGCAAGACACCAGCAGACACATGTTATTTGCAGCTTACGTACCCCACGGCAGCGTCTTGGAACCGTTTGACAGTCCGACACACAGGCCTGCAACATCTCACTATTTAACTGCTGGCGTTTAACGGTGACATACCTACAATGTTACCTTTGTGTTACAATTCTAACTAAGTGCACACATACACTTCATATTGCACACAACGGCAAGCTGTCCTGACTTCGTACTAGCAGAACACATACAAACATATAACACTGGAAACAACTTCCAAGATGTCTACTGGTTATCAGATCTCGAATGTCAATTCGACTTGCAATTTCGATTGCTGTTTACCCACTTCGATACATTTGTAACCTAAACACACAAAGTGGCGGGTAGAGTTAAATACATGGCTGTAGAAATTAAACAAAGCACATCGAATATGGTACAAGTCATTACGGCATCTGTAAGATATAAGTTGGCAATACGTTTCTGCATTAAACAAAGAGAAAGTCACTGGTTGCGTTCCACTGACAATATAAAACTTAACTGTGGCTTGAGACACTAGAGCCAGAGCGCATTCACTACTGCGTTTGGAGCTGATAAATCCACCGATGGAAAATCCACCGATGGCACACCACGCCACCTGCGGTCGATCAGCAAGAAGGTACGTATCAAAGACAGGCTTGTCGACCGAGACGCATACAACACAGGCCTCTTAAAACATGAAGTTGATGTAAAACTGACTCATGAAGCGGGGTTCCGTTGACTGTTACGCCCAAAAACGTAAAGGGAGCTGCCAGCGTCGTCTGGATTTGCGTATAAAAGCTAATAATAGTGTTTGAACTCAGGAATTAAATAGAGCTTATAGGCCTAATTTAATTTAACAGAACTTAAAATATGCTAACTTTACAAAAGATAATGCATAGGGAACGTATTTTTGCTTCATTTGGAAATGAGGACTTCTAAGCCAGTATGGAAACTATGCACACAAACACAGCAAAAACTTTTCTACTATAAAACTGATATTCCAAGTCTTTTGAATAGACCACCATTACTGTCTGTGGGTTTACAATGTGTAAATCCAATACGTGGCTGAGGACCCGTGGACAGTTCTCGTCGGAAGCGGGTCGTACTATGGCTTCAGGTTTTCTGGAAGGAAATGCTGTGTCACTGGTGTAGCTGGAGGAGAGTGGTATGGTCTCCCAAGGCACCAGACTCTAAGATGAGGAAGAATGGGCGACGACATAAATATATTAGATTAAAAAAAAAGACTTTCTTCGCTCAACAAATTTTATATCACTGAGCCAAATAAAAGGAAATTCAAAATAAATCAGAGCGATTTTTTAAATTCACAACTTGTGTTAGGAGCCAATAACCTTGCTATGACACTGGTTGGGTATGTGCTTTCAGACGCTTCCAAGGAACTTGGTGCCTTCGAAACGCTGGGAACCACTTAACCAACGATACAGCGTCACATCCTAGAAGACTTGGATCCTCAGCTGCACACCTGTGAGACTCTCAAATCTTGCAGGTCTTATTAGGTTAATCTCAAAAGAGATTAGTAACTCTCTGACTCCGTCAACTGTAATAAAATGACGGACGAATTAGAGTTTCCTTGTCTACATTTTAATACCTTTCATCCCAGTTATAAGTATACATAAAGTACACCATACACGTACATAAAATTCCGGCATTAACCTAAAACGTGCCTGAATTTACATAATGTAACAGACACTGCTCTATGTAGCTATCAGAAATGAAATGAGTAAAACTTCGCGGTAGGACTCTTACAGCGGATTGGTATCAGCAAATCAGTTACACAGTTTCATTTCAGTACGTTTCTTATAAGCACAGTGGACAAATATGTACATGTATATAGGCCTACCGGTTTGTGAGCGCATATAGTTGATAACACTGTACGATATTAACGCAGTCACTCCACCTACTTTATTAAGAATACAGCGTAAAAATGGTGAAAATTTACGGGAGGAGTCCAAAGAGCTTAATGAATAGGATCATTAACCCTTTAAAGACGAAGCGTGTGTGTTTTATATAAGGACTGAGTGCGTACCGCGCTGTAAACACTCTCCACTTCGGTTATAAAAACCAATCTCTTAAAGTTTTATAAGGCAAAAGTTGCCGTTTGTTCTGAGATCCGTACAAAACACACAAACGCAATGTGGGCACCAGTAGAATTTTTTAATGTTAAACCTGTTGGTACGTAAAGTTACCGCTAGGCTTTAAAAGGTTAAGAGCAATGAAATTGAAATGAAAGAGTTTCCTCGAAACACATAAAATGAATGTAAGATCACTTACAGACAAGTTCCACTCCTACATTTATATTGAAGTTTTGTAATGCTGGACTATAATAATACTCCAGTGTAATAAATGTGCTATAGTTTACGTTGTAATGATTTCATATTTAATTTGTATGGGCTGGGAAACATTACTCATTGAAAGTTCATCCTACATATATAATAAATAAAGTCACAAATTTCTTTACTTCTAAAATATAAATTTTAGGCATCCCAGCAAAAGTGCACCTTACAAAAAAGGGACGATCCCGGTATCTCAGTGGGTAACTGGGGTTACGGGTCGGACGACCAGAAAATCCAGGTTAGATTTTCGGCAAGGGGCGGAGATTATTTTCTTCGCCATTGTTTCCAGAAAGTCCCTGGTACCCACCCAGCCTCCTGCCGAAAGCCAGGGGTAAAGAGGCCGAGGCGAAGGCTGACCACACTCCTCCATCTAATGCCGACGGTTTAGAACCCCATTCTCCCTGGACGACATTCCCGGCGTGGTGTTTAATTATTTAACCTTTAAAGCCTAGCAGTAACTTTACATACGACCAGGTTTAAGATTAAAAAATTCTACGTGGTGCCCACATCGCGTTTATGTGTTTTGTACGGATCTCAGAACAAACAGCAACTTTTGCCTTATAAAACATTAAGAGACTGGTTTTTATAACCGAAGTGGAGAGTGTTTACAGCGCGGTACGCACTGAGTCCTTATATAAAACAGATACGCATCGTCTTTAAAGGGTTAAACACGGACATCTTCACCTTCTACCAAACAAAGCTTAGTGACATATCCTATTCATTAGATATGTAGGCCTTCAGTTACTGTTATATCCTATCCTTAATTTAGGCCTACACAAGCCTGATCTCTAGGCCTTCTACTTGCCATATAATGCTTGGAAGAAAGCAGAAAGCTCATCTATGCTCTGCCACATTGGCCATGCAGCGGGTCTTGTCTCATATTCTTAACAAGAAAGGACAGTAACGCGTGTTGTCATTACTAACAGACTTTCTGTTCCACTGGAGATAAGACGTATTATCAAGGAAAAAACAAAAAAGAAACCCTGACATTAAAATAAACACTAAAACAGCCTTTCCACCACTCCGTTTTGACGTGTAAATATAACACTTATAAAACCCCTAATTCTCTAATAATAGAAGGCAGAAGCCACAACTAACATTTCTTTTCCTGCATCCTAAATTATACAGGAAACGTCCGAAATATAGACCCCGTAACCTGAGAGTCCGGCTTTTCTTCAGCGTCACCTGATTAACGTCACACGCTAGAGACGCCGCTTCCTGTTCCAAACACCTGCGTTACTCGCACTCTTTAGTTACCGCCTTCACAACTTGCCAACTGTAAAGTGCCAAATAACGTGCCCCGCTGAGTGAGTCAGCTCTGGTCAGTGGAGTTTCTCCAACTTTTTCTGCCTCGATTCAGAGGAAACAGCAGTCCTCAGTCAAGTAAGAGTACAGTCTAACTGCAGATCTTGGTGCCAACTGATGAGAGGGAGCACACAAGTATAAAGCGTCTTCGCGATACGAATTGTATGTAGGCCTAAACGTATGACCTGCGTTGTGCTGTGGGCCCAGGACACAAATACCGTCACAACGCCATGTAATCAAATGCCAAAGCAGCCATATTACTTTTGAAATGCAGATGCAGTTACGTTCTCCACGCTTGGCCTATTTGTGCTGCGCGTGTTGCCTGGTTAGTGAAGCCGAGTCAGTGGCACAGCGCCATTCGTTTTCGGTGTACCATTCCGTTTCGTCCCATACACAAACCTAAAGCTCCCGTGTGAGAAATAGGACTAAGTCAGCCACATGAATTAAGACGTTGTTCAGCGGAAGTAATCATTATTGTAGGCCCAGACCCTAAGCGCCGTACTTATTTATATACTTGCACTTTTTATTTGATAAGATAAGGTATCCCAGGCTTGGTTGACTTTCCGAAAGTAAAAAAGTAATTTGATAAAGCCAACGTGTGCTTAGTAAAATATTATATTGGCCCCTTGTTTTGTGAAATGCCGATTACTCTACGCAAACAGCGTTACGTTTACTCAGACTAGACCTGCTAGGGACAATTTTTCGCAGGTTCGTAACAGGAAGTTGCAAAGTGCGTCTAATAGCATCACGTCTATTTCCTCCCCCCCCCGGGGGGGGGGGGGGGGGGGGGGGGGGGGGGGGGGG
>BLKM01000363.1:939539-1037940 GCA_013340265.1 Coptotermes formosanus
CCCCCACATTCTGCCGTGTCTAACAAATCGAACTCCTCTGAAACTATTTTAATAAAACACTACACCAAGGAGTTTCACTTAAGAGCGTTTCAATTCAGGTTAAATTCTAAAAAAATAAAAAAATAACGATCCATCTGGCGTTGCACTGTGCTGCGCTATTTAAAAAATAATTATACAAAGTAACAATTCCCTTTCAACGCAGCTGCACTGAGTTACTGCATCAGACAGTATACAGTTATACGTATTCCACCACCTACGCGAGGCATCTCACAGTCATCAATAAACACCAAAGTGCTTCAATTAGCTGTCTGATATTTTTGATTATGTATTAGTCAATCTGTCGGATATAGTCTGATACAGTAATTCAATAAACTGAAAAATCTGTGTTGAAAGGGACACGATATTGTGACCATTACTGAAATGACGACCGCTTTACATGACGACACTGTTCTAAAGCGTACATCGAACATAACTCATTACCTATGTATCAAAAGGGAGAAAAATGTCTGGCACAACAGTTACAGAGAACAACAAAACACATATTGTACGTCCAGTGCACGTTCTGTGCAAAGTCTTTGAGGCTTTACAGTTAATTAAGCAGAATGGATTTGCATGATGCAACATTGACATAATCCTGAACGTCAAACGTCGCCGGATATGGCACTCATCTAGGCAATAACTGGATGCTCCAGAATTTTGAGGGTACACATACAGTTCCTAACTTCCTTTTTTTTAAGAAGCCAAAATTTGCACATACAGTACACAGAGACACAATTTCTGCCATATGGCGAGCAAATGGAATAACTGCCACATTATTACTTTTACCGGACACTGTCTTTCTAAAAACAGACACAAAAGATAGATGCTACCTTTGAAGACAAAACTCGTTAGTGGAGGAAATATACAAGGAAGAAGTGACGGGAAGACGACGATGAAGACATAAGCAGCTACTGAATGATCTTGAGGAAAAGAGGGGTACTGGAAATTGAAAGGGGAAGCACTAGGTCGCACTGTGTAGAGAGCTGGCTTTGGTAGAGGCTATGGACCTGTCGTAAGACAGACTACGGAATTAATGAAAATATGATTAAAATACAATACTAACCCTTTAAAGACGAAGCATATCTGTTTTATATAAGGACTCAGTGCGTACCGCGCTGTAAACACTCTCCACTTCGGTTATAAAAACCAATCTCTTAATGTTTTATAAGGCAAAAGTTGCTGTTTGTTCTGAGATCCGTACAAAACACATAAACGCAATGTGGGCACCACGTAGAATTTTTTAATGTTAAACCTGGTCGTATGTAAAGTTACCGCTAGGCTTTACAAGGTTAATGTTCACTGTATCACATCATCTGCCAAAGCAGTATTCATAAGATGTAAAAACAGCATAATAATGTATGCGCAGTCAAAATTCCTATAGAATATGCTTGATAAATGCATTAGTGTATACATATTCCAAACCGTCATGCACAGCCACAGTTACAACATTTTTACAGGTTACTAGTTTCGGCTTATCAATTAAGCCGTCATCAGACCTATCTAATATCAGGAACCGTACAAAAACTTATACCTTCATGTGGTGTTGCGATTTCATACCCTTACAGTGTACATGCAGTACTACAAGAGGGGTTTAAATAATACGAGTATTTAGTATTACAGCACAAAAATTAAATTTGGTGCGTAGGCCTGTTTATCAATTGATGCGGTTTCATATTACAGACGCATGGAATCCCCAGCTACACCGCTGCGAAAACCTCAAAATTCTCACACTTGACCCGGCAGCGTATCCTAACTAGCACCAAATTCCATTCCTACCGGCCACTTTCAGTACTCAGTCGGTCAGGGTTTCTCGGAAATACGCTAGTCTGTAAGGAGGGTGGCGGGTGGTGGGCAACCCCGTGTAACAAAGAAGGCAGATATTGCTTCAAACAACGGACCATGGATAACAGCAAAGAAAAACCTCCACTGGAAAGCTGGCAAAGTAACAAAATGGCGACCAGCATGGTCTTAGACAGCCTTCCGGACTGCCGCGAACCGCGCTGTTCGCATCTTCTGCTTCATCACACGTTGCTTCTTAGGCAGGGCGTTCCCAGTAGGATGATTCACTTCCGACAGGGACACGAGACTTTCCTCTTCCCCGAAACGTCCAGACCAGTCCTGGCGCACACCCAGCCTCCTATTCAGTGGCTACCAGTGTTCTTTCCGAGGGTTAAAGCGGCCGGGGCTTGATGTAGAACCATTCGCCTCCTCCTAGCAACGAGGTTAAGAGAGGAGCTATATATGTACTCCGCCTATACGCCTTCATGCCGTTGACGGGGACAGCATTATCTTTAGCTTTTGGAGCAACTGATGCACTGTTCATCGCCGTTTCTGAACGCTGTACTCATTTCCCCCACTGAGCATACTTTTCTTATCAAACCACGTAACACCAGAACTTTAGCATATCAATCCTGTAATTCTTCACTCGATTGTGGTTCATGCTTGCATCCCAGCGACAGTCAATCCACATGGCCGAAAATATACAAACATGCAGAACATCTTTTATTGTCGGACCGAGGACTGTAGAGCGAGCGGCACCATCAGTCGCTACGCTGCAGAACTGTCGTCCGTTCTAAAGCCAATAGATGAATTAATGATAAGTTACTTCTGTTTCGGCTTCAGTGGTCACTCCGCCTTTCCATCGCAAGTCCCTGGCTTCTCTTTTCTTCATGTGTGTGCATTACTGCCGCCTCAGGCAGTCTGTCATTCTCCATTCGCTGCAGATGTTGAAATTACTTATGTCGGTAGTAACATATCTTTTGTTTGAGGATAAAATTTGTAGTTCATTTCTCGTGTCTTCGTTTCGGTATTTACCCAGATTAGCACAACATTACACTTTCCGCCGGGGCCGCGGTGGCGCAGCAGGGTTGAGGCACCGCGCTACAAACCGGAAGGGCGCGGGTTCGATTCCCGATGATGTCACTGGAATTTTTCATTGACTTAATCCTTTTGGTCGCACTATGGCCCTGGGGTCAACTCAGCCTCTAACAGAAATGAGTGCCAGGAATATTTCCTGGGGGGTAAAGGCGGCCGGTGCGTCGGGCTGACAACCTTACCACCTTCACGTGCCGACTGTCTAGAAATCTGGGAGCCTCAGTCTCCTGGAACCCTCAGGGCCTGTCCAGGCCTGTAGAGGGACTGCTTTACCTTTGCTTTTTTTACACTGTCCGCAGCAAACGTCACTTCCGCAGCCAGTATGCTTTTTATCTCGTGTTGTGGACCAACTTTCACAATCGTAGTTTGCGGCAATAACCATAAATGCACAAAATTTTAATTTCGTTTCCTAACCTGTTTAACTTCTAAGTGTTAATTTTACGACGTGCCGTCTACAACCTTAATACTTTACATGAGTCTTGAGCAAATGTTGGTGTCAAACCCACTGGCCATACGCACAGTGTTGAGTCAGGTGGCAGTATCATATACCGAAATGACAAAGCTTTAGCTCGAAGGTATGTTCTTGTTTAAAAGTAAGTTACTGACTCTCTATAACCCCCTAGTTACTGAATGCACACTAAGTTTAACATTCAACAATTCTACGTTCTGCTCACACAGTGTATTTATGTGTTTTGTGTGGATCTCAGAACAAACAGCGATTATTTCCCTATACAGCATTAACTGACTGGTTTTTATAACCGCGACGGAGTGTGTTTACTGCGCGGTACGGACTTGATATACTACCGGGTTTAACATTCAGCAATTCTACGTTCTGCCCACACAGTGTATGTATGCGTTCTGTGTGGATCTCAGAACAAACAGCGGTTATTTCCCCATACAGCATTAACTGATTGGTTTTTATAACAGAGACGGAGTGTGTTTACTGCGCGGTACGAACTTGATATACGACCGGGTTTAACATTCAGCAATTCTACGTTATGCCCACACAGTGTCTTTATGTGTTTTGTATGGATCTCAGAACAAACAGCGATTATTTCCCTACACAGCACTATCTGATTGAATAAACAACAAAATAAGTTCTGTTCAGCACAGCTTACGTATGATATTAATATTAAAACTAATTAATAATTTAATAGTAATTAATAATAATAGAATTTGCGCTGAACTGAACTTACTGGGTTGTTTATTTGCTTATATTCGCACAGCGGGATGGATAGTGTTAAAATTAACTGATTGGTTTTTATAACCGAGACGGAGTGTTTACAGCGCGGTACGGACTGAACCTGGAGCCTTTAAAGGGTTGAATTGTAAGTACACGAGTACTTTGAACCATGGAGGATAAACTATCCGTAGCCCTGACTGACATTCTGGCTATTTTTCAATCGTCTAAGGCCGAAAAGAATCCACAACATTTCGGGGCCGCAGAAACGGATAATGTCCAAATTTCAGTCACGACTACGACCATACATGTACGTACCTACCAAATTCCGTGATATCCGAAAGCAGGAGTCTCAAACGCAAATAGTATGCCGCCCAAACGTATGATTTTTAAATTTAAGGCGCGGTGCGCGCGACATTTCAAGCAATTAAAAGTATATTTTTAAATACGCATACTCATACGTATGTTTAGCTGAAAAAATTAAAAGAAAGATAATTCTTGCAAGATCTAGTTCCACATGGGGTGACAGTCTATTAAAAATGGCCCTCAAACAAACCGAGCTAGAATGTTGACTGAAGTCATCTGGTTCAATTTAGGATCTCTTGCCGAAATAATGAAACTTCGCGTTCGACACAAGTTGGACATTTTCTTGAGGGGTTCAGCTTCTGAATAAAAATTCTGTTTGATGCATTATTATTATTATTATTATTATTATTATTTTACTGCTGTTTTGTCAAGGCTTTAAACGCGCTCGATTTTGCTAGTTTAAGGTAATGCTAAACTGAAATCCCCCCGTCTTACACAAAGAGCAAGAGAGCAGATCTTTTATCAAAATTAACAGGCATCCCTGCCCGATTTGGAAATTTCGAATAAAACAAAACTTCTAAGATTCGTGATTTAATTTTAAGGAGGGGTACATTGGATTGAAGGGCGTTTTATAATCCCACTTCTCAATTTGAGAGATGTCAATCACTCGGCACGCCCCGCCTGGCATTATGACGGGGAGGGGAGAGCCAGACACGGCCATATTTTGAAAAATAAAGAACTCGCAAGTGAGTTGTTCTACTGAAATTTCTCCATCACATACAGGCTACGCCCTCTACTATGTGGATGGCAAATAATACAAATGGAATGCAGCAGAAGCCTGTATAAATCTAGATTACATCTGTCTGGTTATTTAATGACGGCCTATCGAGTACCAAAACGCAGCAAAGAAGCAGGACGTTTGGCGTGGTGGCTGTGTCCCTCATTTCGAGCAATCCTCTCGATGAAACTTCGTAAGAATTCCCACAGAAATAGAAGCTTAAAACAGCGGTTCACAAATTTTCCAAAAATCTACGAGCCAAATCCAAATTTTTGGCTACAAAATTTCTATACTGAGAACCCAGACTTCTGGAATTACCTGTCAAACGCAATACCTGGCCCTCTTTACTCGGTCCATGTGAACTGATACACATTCCTGATGTTAGGAAAAACTGAAATAATTATACGGAAAATATTAGATGGCATGGTAAAAAATTTGGTCCACCAGTGATGCGAAAATTAAGTGGCCCGAGCAAGTGCCAGAAAGGGCAGCAGCCCCCCCGGACAGGACGAACGAAGGGGTAACTAACTTTAATTCCGACTAATTGCACAATAATAGCACTATACATCTGTGTTATCCTACAGTATATCCTTCAGGACACACTATAGCATAATACTATTGCATAGTGCCATTACTGTGCATTTGCTTTGTATAAAGTTAACATGTCTATTGCACGGAATATGTATAATATCAAAGAAGGAGTAACTAGTCTAAATGTGCAGATGGTATGTTCGTGCGACATAGCTGTATCCACCTGTAGTTGTTGCTGCAGTTTACACAGACAAGATCCTTACAATCAGTCTTACTGAACTGCGTAACATGACAGCATTGTACTCTTCCTCAGTTTTCCAAGAAAGAACGTCAGATGTTACCAACCAACTATACTGAGATCAAAGAAAGGAGTTCTAGGGATCGAACCCTTCCACATCTCCCTAAAGCTATTACGCTCTCCTCTCCAACCGTTCTGTTAACAGGAATGCTGACAGCAATAAACATGTCACAGTCTTCACTGGCGGAGACCACTGTGGGTTTTATATATCGGAAGGTACACAACAGTAGGCAGATGGTAGCTGCCCAGGGCGCTGTCATGTCCACAGTCTTTGGGACTTCTTTCCGAGGCCTCATGATTATGACAATTCCACTGCCTTCTCTTCGCTGAAACTCTAACAATGCCAGACAACAATCTGTACGGCCTGTGCCTATGATAGAGGCACTTGGCTACCGTCAGCGTCGTGCGTGTCCCCATGATCCGTTCTTGCTACAGGCCTGTTTCGTCACAGAACAGCAAACAGGATACTTACCTGCAATGCAAGAAATATTATAAGTAACTACATTCACTTTAACCCTTTAAAGACGAAGCGTGTCTGTTTTATATAAGGACTCAGTGCGTACCGCGCTGTAAACACTCTCCACTTCGGTTATAAAAACCAATCTCTTGATGTTTTATAAGGCAAAAGTTGCTGTTTGTTCTGAGATCCGTACAAAACACATAAACGCAATGTGGGCACCACGTAGAATTTGTGAATGTTAAACCTGGTGGTACATAAAGTTACCGCTAGGCTTTAAAAGTTTAACGTTGATATGCTCAAATAAGGACCCGAAATGGCAGCTTAGCGCAGGGGTTCACAAATTCCGGGCGCCAGGTCTCCAGGGCGTCTAACGTTTGTACGGTGGCGCCTCATATTTGTGGCTCCTGAGTACGGAACTTGCTTGAAGTCACCCTTCTGGCACCTAGAATTTTGAAGGTGGCTCTTTGATTTTTGGAAAATGTGTGCACCCCTGACTTAGCATATGTAAGCCTGCAACACTAGCGTATCCAGAATGTAAAGGGTAAATATTAGCCGTTCAAATGACAGCACTCGTTAACTCACGTACAACTTTCCTTAACACACAGAAATTCTCCGTTTTTCCTATATAGTGTATTTACGCATTTTATATGACTCGCACAACAAACAGCAATTATTGCCCTAATCAACATCAGCTGCTGTCCACAGACCAGGAGACGATCCCTGCTATGAATTCAACTAAAACGCATGCGGAAGATTTCGTGGTAAACAAAGCCTTGCTACTACCCATCTCGACAGCATTTGCTCACTACACTCTACGCGATGTTTTCAGCCTGTGTGTAGAAATCGAACAGTCTGTCGCTCCTACCAATAGCAAACCATTAGCCCCTCCCCACAGCCTGTAGTCTTCCGCACCGCACCAGACGCGCCCACCACTCAGTGCGGATCATCTCGTTGCCTGTGGACTGTAATCCGTCTTCGCAGTGGAGATTCGGTTTTTTTCTGTGAGGTACAAGAGACCGAATCTTTAAATATTGAGACGAAAATCAGCAGCAAGCTTACTTCTATGAACAGATATTTTCTCCTGTACAATGGTTAAACAACTTACGACTCAGATGTGACTTAGAACATTTTTTCCCAATCATCCTGCGTAATGGGAATCGCTCAGGTCGTGTATTTATTCATGCACAAAACTGAAGCATGAACGCGTCGGCCTAATATGCTGTCCCGCTTTCTATCTGTATGTCTATCCCCCTGTCAACTGGCTTATAAGGACCTCCAAAGGCACGTAGCATACAGGAAGCATTATAGGACAGTTAAATGCACATAGGTGTGTAAGAAATTGCAGTGCACGTAGCTTATAGCTACTGGTGTTGGAAATTTCAATGCACGTGGATACACGGAATATCTTGTCGGAGACTTCAACGCCCGCAGCCCACGGAATAGGTTGGATTCGGCGCACACCAGTTTTTGTTTCGACTCCCCGCCTCGCAGATTTAGTGTGAGATTTTTGTCTGTAATATTTTATCACCACTTAATTTTAGACTACAACGTTCCCTAGGCTAAACTACAAAGTCAAATGACTAAGTTTACAGCTACTGTACATAGGACTAAAAGCAACTGGAGTGGGAAGCGTTAGGTTTTTAAAATTTTAAAGCCCAGTGGTTACTTGACATACCATCATGTTCAATATTACGGAATTCTACGTTCTGCCCACAGAGTGTATTTGTGTGTTCCGTACGAATGTAAGAAAAACCGTGATTATTCCCTATACAGCACTGAATGGTTTTATAACGGAGATGGTGTGTGTTTACTGCGCGGTTCGAACTCAATTTTTATAGCTAATTCAGGTTAATGTTAATACAGGTTGATCATCCCTTATCCGAAATGCTTGCGACCGGAAGTGTCTCGGATTTCGAATTTTTTTCGGATTTTGGAATACTTACATATTATAATGAGACAGCTTGCGGATGGGAACCAAATCTAAATGCGAAATCCATTTATGTTTCATATATGCTACAGCTTATGTATATATAGGTTTTATTTAGTGTGTAAAAACAAGCTATGCATTGAAATTATTTACAAGCACCTAGATCTGCACACCAGTGTGTTCATGTCGGCGCGCAAAAGTTTAGGATTTTGGAGGTTTTCGGATTTCGGGATTTCGGATAAAGAATATTCAACCTGTATTTAAAAGGCCGTGCCGTGGCTCAGGCGGTTAGTCGACGGCTCTCGACGTGAAGACCCGGATTCGATCCCAGGTCAGCTCAAGTGAGATTTATGGTGAACAAAGGTTTTACTCATGGTGCTTCGGTCAATACCATTCCACCACTGCTCCATACTCATCTCTTCTACATGCTGCTCTTACCAGAACGACAAACGGGCGGAACCTGGGAACTTTCCAAAAAGCAATGCTCTTTTGGAAATCGGGGAGCATTGGATAGAAAAGTAGCCACTTTTTCATTTAGTATTTAAAGGGTTAATATCAGTAGAAACACACTACGGGGAATGCAAAAGGGACACTTTTGTAACACACAAATTACCGCATTAAAGGCAGCATCTGGTTTCCCCCTGTTGAGTTCAACCTGTTGACAATCAGTTGTCAGTTATCAGCAATTAAGACAGGCAGAGCGCAGACAGGCTCAGACAGTTATGGTGGCGGTTTTGTTTACGGTAACAGTGAGACTCGCAGCTGTTGCTACTCTTGAACGCGTCTGTTAGGTGAAATGAGTGACTCGGAATTTGAATCCACTGAATACAATTAAGCAGAGTAAATATTCTGCCATAAATAAATATGAATCGTTATTGTCATAAGCTGAGTGCAAGAACGCAACAAAAATAATCAATGTTTAACAAGTGGGATGCAGTAATATATCTTCAGAGAGATAAGATCTATACATGTGTCACTAATCTGACACAGCACATTCAGAGCCTCCACGCTTATACCTCAGTTTACTTCTAACGTGCGGATATTTTGCCGTTTTATCTTCGGATGCAAGAAAACGAGAATTCAAAGCGTTAGTGTTGAATGAACAAAGTACTTTTACATCCCAAGACACAATGCAAGGCACAGTTGATGTAGATGAGGCAATTTGTCCGGAAAATAAAGCAATATTCGAAAGTGCAAGTTTACCTGAACGACTAACTGTAGGTAGCACGCACCAAAGTAATACTTTTGTGCCAGCTACGTAACTAACTAACCAACAAACTTGCTCGTGAAATTAACGTTTAGGGGCCTGATAACGGGCCATCGTGCGGATGAAAGCAGTATGGCCCCCATACTGGATACTGTAGGATTTAGGAAAAGGAAATTCGAGCGGAACTAAGCTAGGGGACTAGGGCAAAACTCAGTGACAATCAGCAACAATTAAGAATGGAGGATACATGGTAGCTGATGAGAAGCAGTGTTAAGGAGGCAGCCAATAGTGTGCTGGGGTTCTGTCACAAAAGAAGGAAGTAGTAGTTTGATGAGGAAAGCAAAGACGCAATTCTAGGGTTAAAAAATACATCATTTTGTATTTTAATCGGCCCACTACAGGAAGCAAGCAACTGAGTGAGCTATAAATTGTACGAATATGTGGAATTTTCAACCATTTTACGCCTGAAGATCCTACGGTTGGCTGGTCGCTTAGTAAGGATGGATGATTGTTGTATCCCCAATAACAGGGGGATTTTTCGGAGAAAAAAAGCCCGTGGGAAAGCCTAGAGGTAGATGGGAGGATGCTGTACGGAGGGCTGACGTAGGTTTGCTCCAGACACGGAAGGGGAAGGCGGGAGCAAGGATGAAAGAAAGTTGGATGAACGATATCGGGGAGGCCATGGTTCGAAAATGGGCCAAAGCGCCATGTAAAAAGATGAATAAGAACTAATAGCTACTTTAATGGAGCAATAACACGCAGATAATGAAATTTAAGTTAATTAAGGGTATGTTAAAAATGAGGATTTGGACTTTATCCAGAACTCCACTGCATTACATTCGCACAGGTTTAAGAGTCGTTACACACTGGCAGGAGTATGCATACACTTCGCAATATTTTAGATGCTTTCTCTGAGATGCGCAGTGGGTAAAGGACTAATTCACGCCCGCGCCACAGAAGCTGCACAAAAGTGCGTATAAACACCTCATGCGACACAAAAGGAAAACCGTGCGTTAGGCGGGCCCTACAAGCTTAGGCCTACAAGTGATTATTTTTATAACGTCGCAAATTCCTCTCCAGTAGCTGATACTTAGTCAATTGGCTATAAATTCACTACTTCAGTCTACTATTTAATGAAAGCTACGTCCATCCCACCACGTTCTCAAACGTCAGCATATGTTTCCACTGATATTACCGACTAAAGAAGCTTCAAATTCAGCCGTTAGCACAATAATATTTGAAATTAAATTAAAACTGACTACAAATTTAAAAATTCACTCAACAACACGAATCAAGTAACCAGCCCTATCTTGAATTAAGCACCGCAACATGAAGATGAATGCGGAAATGACGGTCAAGCGCCCTTAATTCGGTCCTAGCCGGAAGTGGGAGGTCTGCTGGAGGCCCCAGTTTCTTCCGACAATGCAAAAGGATGGGGTGGGCACCACAGTCGGTCTGGACGCTACGCAAAACGGAAATGTCTCTGCCCCTGCCAGAATGACAAAAGCGATTCCCCAGTCATTCAGCCGCGATAGCTCAGCAAGAATAGTGCAATCACTATACTTACCGAGCTATCCGCTCTCTTCCTCAATAAATAATAATTCGAAATAATACAAACATTTTTAACTCTTACTTACCGTTCCTCAGCAATTATCTACCATTATGCAGTTAAAAGTAGCACCATACTTAACCTCTTAAAGCCTAGCGGTAACTTTACGTAGGACCAGGTTTAACATTAAAAAATTCTACGTGGTGTCCACATTGCATTTATGTGTTTTGTACGGATCTCAGAACAAACAGCAACTTTTGCCTTATAAAACATTAATAGATTGCTTTTCATAATCGAAGTGGAGAGTGTTTAGAGCGCGGTACGCACTGAGTCCTTAAATACGCTTCGTCTTTAAAGGGTTAATCTTCAAACCCAGAACACAACCTGTCTAATGCAACTTTTCTATCAGAAGACAGAGCGGTCGGATGCAGTCCCAATTGGTTTCATCCTAAGACGGACCCAGAGTCCCTATTGGTTCCTATCGGACACTTTAATCAGTACAACCAATGATTCCCCCACATACTTGCCCCAAGCAGCCACTCAGGTAAATGGGTCACGGTTTGGGTAAAGGCCCACTGCAGTTCCGCCACCTGTCAGGTGTAACATAGAGTGGCTCGCCCAAAGGTAAAGTCGTGAGAGCAGTGCGGTCCACAGCAAAAATTTGTGCCACCTTTGGGTTAAGGCATTTCAATTTCAAGCAGAATTCTCGCATCTCGTAAGATAATTTCCAGCAAACTGAAGTACGTCAAACATAAACACGGATCTAGCCTCACATACGTATTAGGATAACCCTCTTGGCTCAAAGCAACCAGCTAAAACAGACAACACAGTTTTTTTAGAGAGTTCAGGAACTTCCGGAAGTCAGTTTAAAATTCAATGAATTTTCTGTGCCTTCTTTGACCTTTTAAAGCCTAGCGGTAACTTTACATACGACCAGGTTTAACATTAAAAAATTCTACGTGGTGCCCACATTGCGTTTATGTGTTTTGTACGGATCTCAGAACAAACAGCAACTTTTGCCTTATAAAACATTAAGAGATTGGTTTTTATAACCGAAGTGGAGAGTGTTTACTGCGCGGTACGAACTGGGTCCTCATATATAAAACAGATATGCTTCGTCTTTAAAGGGTTAAACAGTAAAATACGATAAATAATTCGTTTATTCAATAAAGTTATATTGCTGATAACTGTTTCTTTTATCAAAAGGTTTTACGGTGTAATAATGTCATAAAACGCAACGTTGTCCCTGTGAACGCCATGGAGGTACACAGGAGAATATGGGGTACAACTCCACTTATTCTTATTCTCGGTGCTAGATGGTGGTGAGTGGTCAAAATCACTCCCCGGCCGCTTTACTGTGGGGGGAAAAAACCCAGTACCCACTGAACAGTACGGTGGGTGGGCCCCAGAGCCGGTCAGGACATTTTGGAGAAGAGAAAAATCTCCTACCCCCAGTAGAGGATTCGAACCCCGGACCGCCCAGTCCGTACTGGAGTCACTATAGCAACTGAGCTATCCCCGCTCTAACTAACAGTCCTTTCTAAAACACTTCATATTAAGAGTTTCAGTATGTATTACTCAGTATATAGTCACACATAAACTTACGGTGCAAGTTTTTAGGCGACTAGTTTCGGCTTGATATAAGCCATCAACAGACCTTTTTTCTTTCTTAAAAACCTTCAGTGGAAGGGCCTGAAACTAGTTGCCTATTAACCCTTTAAAGAAGAGGCGTGTCTGTTTTATATAAGGAGGCAGTGCGTACCGCGCCGTAAACACTCTCCACTTCGGTTATAAAAACCAGCCTCTTAACGTTTTATAAGAGAAAAGTTGCTGTTTGTTCTGAGATCCGTACAAAACACATAAACGCAATGTGGGCACCACGTAGAATTTTTTAATGTTAAACCTGTTCGTATGTAAAGTTACCGCTTGGCTTTAAAAGGTAAAATTGTACTATACGGTTGTGCACGACTTAAAGCTTAAAATTATTACCAGTTTCATTAAAACAAATAACGGTTTGTGCTGCATTTTTACTGGAAATTTAAAGAACCACAAGTTTCGTCCCGACCCAGGGAAATAAAAATGTGTTCCCATATCTCACCGAATTTGTAACTAGTACTACTGAGGTAACCGTAAATTCAGCGCACAGAGCTCTAATTTGCCCTGTTAAATGTTATTAACGAGAGAAATATTAGGTTGCTGTGGGGTTGGTAGAGTGGTTCTGAGGCATACGCATTAATGCTGGTTTCGGGAAATGGGTTTTTTTTATGAGAACCATCAAAAGAAATAAATACACCCTGTGGACAAAATACAACATACTTTTACGCCAAAAATCGGGTGCTATATACAGCAACCACTGTTTTTATGGGTTAAAAACACAGACAAACCCCGATATTGGGCAAATGTCCAAAATCGGGTGCTAAATGTAGTAAACACTGTCCTCTGAAATCCCGCCATAGCGCCACCCTCACTTGCCACCCATGAAAGTCTGTCAGAAGAAATTCCCTGTTATAAGCTACAGTATTTCGATTTACCGCCACCCTCGATATAGCGGCAGAAATTGAGGCGAATAGACAGAGGCGCTATACCAGTGTTTGACTGTACTTTTGTTTTGGGGAAACGGCGTAAGATTCAATTCTTGGTTCAGGACAGAAATGGAGTGTTGTGTTTTGATAAGATTCAGACCGGTTACTCCCGTGCAGAATGGCCGAACTGATAAGGCACACACGGGAATGTGTTTCATTCAGACTAACCGAGAACATCGGAAGTGGGAGGTTCCAATGCGGTAATATTATTGCCGCATACTCCCCTCTATTGCACTTCTCCCTGCCTCCGTAAATAGCTTCAGATACGGTATAACTTTCAGCAAATAGCTGATAAATTCTATTTTTTGTCTGTAGCCCCTTTAATTCACAGCATCTTGTGACACATCTGAACGCACTATTCTGTTAGTCATTTCCGCGAAGTACTTTTGAAAAACCACCCACAGAATACACATTCATAAATTAAATTCGATATTAACCCTTTAAAGACGAAGCGTATCTGTTTTATATAAGGACTCAGTGCGTACCGCGCTGTAAACACTCTCCACTTCGGTTATAAAAACCAGTCTCTTAATGTTTTATAGGGCAAAAGTTGCTGTTTGTTCTGAGATCCGTACAAAACACATAAACGCAATGTGGGCACCACGTAGAATTTTTTAATGTTAAACCTGGTAGTATGTAAAGTTACCGCTAGGCTTTAAAAGGTTAATGTAAAAGCCCACACATTAAATGACGTCATTTTAATGTCCTTTAGGAAAAACAATGTTCGTCTCAAATTACGCATTCCATGGGCTTGGCTGAGGTTTAAGTCTTTACATTTCCCCTTTAAATAAGGCTTTCTACTCAAGACATCAGAATTCAGTTTGCACTCCCGTCTCCGGCAGAGTAGGCTGAAAATTTGCCTGCTCGGTGCGTCGTCCGATCGTTAGATACGCAGCTGCAATAGCGTAGTCCGTACACTGACCACGCCACGGACTAGACGATCCGGTGTTCGATTCCCGACAGACGTCCACACCGGCTCCTGTGTCCACCCAGCCTCATACTTAATTGGTACGGGGAGACTCCTTCGCGGGAGGCAAAGCAAACGGGACGTGATTTTGATCACTCACCTCCATCTAGTGCCAAGGTTAAGAATGGGTGTAGCTATACCTCAGCTACCTCTGTATGACCTCACGGGCGAAAACAGGGACAACTTTACGTATGTCAGTACTGGTTTACAGTGCAACACAAGTCCATGGCCAACAGCAGGTTACAGTAAATTACGACATAATAATAGGCCTGAAATTTTACAATATGATACGTTTTATGCCATTCATCCCCGTGCATGTGGTCAGTATAGTAAAATATAACCAACTTATGCGCGATATTGTTATCTATTTTATTAACCTTAATCTCTAGTTCATTTTCTCCCCGACATATTTCGGCAACAACTTTGCCATTATCAAGGGGGTTCCATCAAATCACATAAGACAATATGCAATAATATATGACTTACAAAATTGTAAGGCTGTATTAAAAATTCTGGATGTTAAAAATTCTTCTATAAAAACTTTTGCTGCATAGTTTTGTACTATTTTGATGTTACGGTGCTATTTCTGGCCTGGCATCCCTAATCTGTTACAAAACAAGCAAAATAAGCAAGTAAAATTATGTGTTACAATAGCTACTATAGCGGTATAACCTAATTTCCATAGGACTGAGGTATATATCCCAGGCACCAAGGCGGGCGATATCACCCGGCTTGGTACCTGGGATGTCCCACGACACAAACAAACCCTGGAATTACATGAGTTAGTAAACCATCTATACCTCTGTCCTATGAAAATTAGGTTATACCGTTACAATAGCTACTGTAACACATAATTTTACTTGCTTATTTTGCTTGTTTTATAACAGATTAGGGATGCCAGGCCAGAAATAGCACCGTAACATCAAACTAGTACAAAAACTATGCAGCAAAAGTTTTTATAGAAGAATTTTCATCCACAATTTTAATACAGCTTTACAATTTTATAAGTCACATTTTAATGCACATTGTCTCAAGTACTTTGATGTAACCCCCTTGATAATGGCAAAGTTGTTGCCGAAACATGTCGGGGAAAAAATGAACTAGGGACTAAGGTTAATCAAATCAATAATAACATTGCGCATAAGTTGGTTCCATTTTACTAATATCATACGTGTCAGCTGTCACTTACATACACGCGTCATTATTGGTTTACAGTATGACGTATGTTGGCCCTGGTTTGCAGTCACATCAGTGGAGGTTTAGACTGTAACATGTACGCTATCGCTTGTGGTTTAAATATAATCTGTAAGTGTACATTAGTGTTTTATTTAGTGCAACTTAACTGACAGTAGTGTTTGCATTATAGCGTATTACTGCTGGAATTTGCATAAGATATGTGAGCTCTTCGGGACAGTCACAGAATACTTTAAAGTATATTATTATATATTTTTAATTCACATGTAACCCTTTGAAGACTGACTCAGATGAGAGAGAGAGAGAGAGAGAGAGAGAGAGAGAGAGAGAGAGAGAGAGTAGACGAAAGTGAAGATCATCACTTGTTAAAAGATTTCCAGCGGTCGCCCACTCGACCTTCTGGTAGCAGCCAGTATGAAAATGAAAAAGTATGAAGAACACGTTAGACTGGTGGCAGTACTAGCTCGCAATAAGGGCCGCGAAATTTTAATTTCTCATTAATGCAAAATCATATAGTTTTTAAATTTAAATTAATTATATTTTACTTTAAATCAAAGGGATTAATTCTGATAACACTCAAATCGGGAGGGCTATATGAAAAGCATGTGGCAGCAACTTGGAATTTTGGAAACTATCTCAGTATTTACCTGAACACAGAGGGAAACTAAAAAAAAAACCTGTGTCGAAACGGCCGGTCGCAGGACCCTCCGGATGCAAACTGACTTCTAGCCAGCAGTCAGACAAACAAGATATAAAAATCCCCTAACATCTCCCTAACGTGAGCTGTTGTTTTATTGACAATTTGCGTTACATCTTACATACAATTTTACAATGACACTCATCCAAATTACATACATTATAAACATTCGGGTCGTACCTCACACAGAAAAAAATCCCGTCTGCATTAAAAGGGCTACCCGGTGATGGCTGATATGGAGCACAATCGCTGTTCACTGTCAGACCAACACAGAACACGTACCTGCACTGAATGGGGAAGTGCGGACTTTCTGAATGTATCGAAAACTGGTACATATAATTACCACTGGATTGTAAACTGGTTAAAATACATTAACACAGAAGTATGACCACATCTGGACAATACTCGATGACAGATCGATATTCTATCGATTTGTTTGTTTAACCCTTTAAAGACGAAACGTAATCTGTTGTATGTAAAGACTCTGTGCGTACCGCGCTGTAAACACTTTCAACCTCATTTATCAAAAGCGAATGAATTTCTGATGTTTGCGGTAAAAGTTGCAGTTTGTTCCGAGATATGTACAAAATACATAAACGCGATTTGAGCAATACGGAGAATTATTTAATGTTAAACCTTGTGGTACGTAAAGTTACCGCTAGGCTTTAAAAGGTTAAAGTCAGCCGGTTATTTTTGCAACAGGAAACTAAAAAAAAACGAAAACAAAAAACTGACAATAACTGCTGCTTATAACTTATTCCTACAAATGCCCCCACCTTTACTTGGACAGAACAGGAAAAACAGATCAGCAATTGAGTAACTTAACTGCCTGTTTCTGTGCACAGTTTCGTAAAGAAAGAAATGTTGGCTAAAGTACGAAGACGGGTGTCCCATAATGCTATAATGTTTAGGCCATCACACCTACCAAGCTTCTTGAAAATTTCGGTTCATTCAAAAAGGCATCACAAACTCATACGCACACAGGGAGACAAATGCATGAGACCACGAACGCATATTCCATTACAAAATAACGGAAGAAAGTTACAGAATAACTAACCTTAAACTGCTTCAGATGTCCTTCCTCTACACCAGACGCTGTATTTTCACCACCACGAATCTGTCAACAGGATTTTGGTACCGTCACGCCCTGCAACAACAGACAGACAGAATGGTTATATAGCCATGACTCGGATACCACAGACCCGTTTGCGGAATATCAACAGTGGCGTAGATAGGGGACAGGTTGCAAAGGGCGGAAAAATGAATGTTTTAAACGAAAAACTGATGGAGTTTCTGTGCTGAGCAAATTTTAAATTAACGAGCCAAACAGAAGGAAATTCAACAAATCTGCCTGATTTTTTAAACGTTCATAATTGACGTTAGGAGCTGTCATTGTGTTTACTCCTCACCCTGAGCGCCAAAAAACCTAGCTAAAATTTTCCTAATCAATTTAATAGCAAACCTGTAACATTTACTGAACGAACAGTTCTTCAATGTATGGCTGATCAGTAAAACTTGCGAAAAATACATGCTAATGCGCCACCAAGCTTATTCTGCTTGAGTGCAGTCACACAGCCTGTCTCCACACTCCTGTTGCTTATTCCCACTTAGGCCCAAATATTTTGTACAGCAACCTGTTCTCCAATACCCTCATATTTTGTTCCTTCCCGTAAAATGACATGCCAAATATGTACACCCATACAAGTTACTTACATTACAGTTTTCTGTCGCTTAGTTACTACATACTGGTGTTCAGACAGTTGAAAGGAAAATAATAATAAATTGTAACTGAACGTTTGCTGCATTTACAGAATTCAGTCTGCTGTTAGTTCTTCGTGCATGCAGTCTGCACCTGTTTCTATTGTTCCTCAACACTTTAAATTCACCATACTTTCCCACATTTATTATTATTATTATTATTATTATTATTATTATTATTATTACTACTACTACTATTATTATTACTGGGGGCCGCGGTGGCGCTGTTACAAACCGGCAGGTCGCGGGTTCGATTCCCGATGATGTCAGTAGATTTTTTTCATTGGCATAATCCTGTCGGTCGCACTATGGCCCTGGGGTCGACTCAGCCTCTAACAGAAATGAGTACCAGGAATATTTCCTGGGGGGTTAAAGGCAGCCGGTGCGTAGGGCTGACAACCTACCACCTTCATGTGCCGATTGTCTAGAAATCTGGGAGCCTCGACCTCCTGGAACCCTAAGGGCCTGTCCAGGCCTGTACAGGGACTGCTTTACCTTATTATTATTATTATTATTATTATTAACGTTTGGTTAAGTTGATATTGTCGACTGTTGTGCCGTGTATTTGAGCGCGCGTGTTAGTGTAATTTTTTTATGTATTTATTTTGTGCTGGCTTTATAATTGGCCACAGCGCTGTTAAAACCAGCATGTTAATAAAACAGAATTGAACTGAACAGAATTAAATATGCGGTTTTATCCTGCACTCTGAAGACAACAAATCCAGATGCACGCTACTTCGTTTTGTCTAGACTTGTCTTCTTATTACCGTCGGATTTAATTTCTGTTTTGCTTTATTGCTTCTTTATTCTTTCAACCAATAAATTAATTCCTCCTACTTTCCTCTGGGAGGCAGGCGCTTCCTAACAGCATGCTGTACAGCAACGTTCAAATGCAATGGCGATAATACGTAACCGTGTTTCACACTACAAGAAATACGAAATGTATCACAAAAATATTTATGTACACCTCTACTTTAAAATACGTTTCATTTAACCACATTTCATTTAGACTTAATACTTTCATCAATATACCGAATTCAATGATAATATTGAACAGTATTTCCTTCCTTTAAATCTATCAACAGACGATGAAGGTCTAATGCCATTTTCTCTCCAGCAGGGACAGTACATGATAAGTAGCCGATAGCTTCCGTAAAATCTACACCGATTATCTCCAATAATTTGGTTTACATAAGGAGCTAACCTTGAGATAATATTGGCCGAAATGTCATTTTAAATAAACAGCCGTGATTACGGACTGATTTATCGCCATTTTAATAAATAGGATCAATAACAGATTCCTCCCACAGTTGTGGCGGTTCTTCCGAATCTGAAGGATCTCAGAATTTGTGAGCAATGTTTCACATCCCGCTTGGATCAGGTCTGCCGACCTCTGATTAATAACTTGGCTGCGCGTATAAACCTCTAAAACACCTTCCTAGCAATTTTAACTTCAAACGAACCAGCTTCACATACTAGTGGTTCAGCTGTTGTGTATTTCAGTGTGACCACCATTAGTAACTACACGCGGGCTTACATCATACATACCAGGGGCTCACCCAAGGGAGGGGGTGCCGGGCTGCAGCCCCGCCAACCCCCAAAACCGAAATTTAAAAAACATATATTTTGTAAACGTAATTAATTCAGAAGTTTTACGTGATTTCCCCTTCAGCCGAAATCAGCCACTGAAGTCGGCTGATGACTAGTACATCAGAATTTTGAAAAATAAATTAATAAAATTTTTAAAAACAAGAAGCTAGGACACTGTGATTGAGTCACGGAAAATGGCAGTTATATTCGTGTGTATATACATGCAGTTGCAGACAATGTTATGTTATACTTACGTCATGATTTTTATAACATAATTTTTAAAATCAAACATAGATTATATATAGCCTCAACGTCAGCCCTCCCTGCCAAGGAAAAACTCTGAATGCCCACGTGACACACACGACGTATATTGTCGCAATTTGCTCACAATTGCCTACCTCATCCTTAGCAAGTCACCGCAGTTTTGATAGCGCAAATTTATCTTCGTGTAAAATAAACAATTTACAACAATAACATAATTAACTTGATGCGGTTCACCCCGTTGCGTTAAGTACACACACAGACCAATACATATCCGTCAAACACAACACTTTATCACAAAAAGTAAATGCAGCTACATGTTCCGGCTCGTTTTAAGCCATTCTCAGGCAGTACAATATTGTATAGAAAGAAAATGTAAAACTACGAATGTATATTATTAAAAACTGAGATCTCAATTCCGTCAAAGTTGTTACATTCGTGCGTTATTAATGTCATAAAACGTTTTATACAAATATCTCAATCGATTAAGACGGCTTGACAGTATTTATTGGTATTTTGTAATTACATGTTTATTTTCATCCCAGCGTAATGTCGAGCGGTGAATTCCGTCTACAGCCGACATGTAGGCCTAGACTGCGTGGAGGTTTACTCCACGCCAGCAGAATATTTAGGCACAGAGGCTACTTTAGACTTGCCCATCCTGCATACAATAAAAAGAAGGAAGACAAACTGGATTCGTCACATCTTGCGTAGAAACTGCCTTCTAAAACACGTTACTGGGGAAAAGATGGGATAGAAGTAACAGGAAGACGAGGAAGAAGACGTAAGCCGCTACTGGATAACCTTAAGAAAAAGAAAAGATACTGTAAATTGGAAGAGGAAGCACTATATCGCAATCAGTGGAGAACTCGCTTTGGAAGAGGCTATGGACTTGTCGTATGACAGACAACAAAATGAATGAATCCGATTATCAATATGCATAATTCACAAAAAATTGTATAATAATGCGTCAATTATTTTCACTATTTTGTATCATCCACCATTTATGACGTATTACGTCAGAACCAGATACGAATATTTAGAGCCTACGACCAGAACAGTCAGCACCCAAACCCCTGAAAATCAGCACCAAATTTTCGAGTTTGATGTCCGCTTCCCATCATGTAGGCTGCTTCCAAGTTTCACTACATGGAGCCTCGGCACTGACACCACCATAATGCATTTCACTAACACAAATTTTGACGGAATTCCCGCATCTGTGTGTTCCTCTCTCCTGTTGCCCCTCTGAATAACGTTTCACAAACTCTTGCAAAAATTTATTCTTTCATTCAACCGTCATACGGACTTATCCTGCCCCCTTCTACTAGGCAGTGTTTAAGCCAACAGTCTGGTAATGCATACTTATTAATTTTCCACCGAACAAGTTTTTTTTTCTGAGTGTCTCTTATGGCAGCTGTTTCTTCAGAGACAGCCTTCGCAACTACTGTACTTGCGTCTGCGTACCGCACAAAAATTAAGTGGAACAGCAAACAATGAACATCTGAGGATGGGAATGTTGTCACGCCCCACCTAGAATTGTGTGCATACATGTACAAAGAAGTTATTAAATAAATCTTGTAATAACGATAACACGCTGCTAAACGGGTCACAGTAAATGACGCTTTGATTAATTCATCGTATTTATCACAGTACATGTCTTGCATGCGAGCACACTTTTCATTCATTCATTCATTCATTATGGGACGTTTAATTCCAAAACCGTTTATAATAATTATGGGGAATATGCAGGTCCAAAACGCAAAGCTTTCTCAAAGCGATTTTCTATCTAGCAGTCCAACACATTTATCGGATGAAAAATGCCCACATAACTCGTAAACTGCTAATTTCCAGAGTACAGAAATATGTACCGCACGAAAGAACCGTCAATTATGTGAGTTACTGTCTAAAAGTTTCCAACAATAATGCACAGTTTAAAGATTTTTAAAACGGCGTTACAAAAGTTATTGCACATTCCAAAAATATAGAACGCTTCACGATTTTGCGTGTCAGCCTTGCGCATTAAATGGTGCATTATAGCTGGAAACTTTTAGACAGTATAACTAAATAATAAAGATGCACGGCATAAACGACAATGTGAAGTGAATTATATGTGCTACAAATTTTCACAACGCCAAAAAGGTACTGGCATTAAGCTTGAAAATGAGGAACTGCACAAAACAAAATGGAAATGTAACCTCCATGATCTACACATAATCAAGCAGCGCAAATTATTTTCCGAATTTAGGTGATGATAGTTTACTCATACGTGTTGAGTTCGAAGCCCAAGGCAACAAGGTCTCATCGGCTCTTTTGGACGTTATTCAAGCCCTGATGAAATTCTTTCAACGGCAGTACAATGTCGAAACTTTTTTGAAACACGGCATGTTGACCCAGTTTCCTGAGGCACATACACAACACCAGCATTGTGAAGGTTAAGTTCTGCGAAAGAGATATGAACTGAACGACGAACCTTAAAAAACCGCCAGTGACAACCCTTAAACCGGTTCGCAATTACTAGTTTTGCGTAGCTCGGTACAGGCCAATTTGTTTGGCAAAACAGTCACACGAAAACAAACAGCCTGCAGCTCAAGCCGAAGTCCAGTAACGTTCCAGTTTCTTTTATCAATGTGTTTATTTTCTGGGAGACGTAGAATGGTGTCACAATTCTCCGAACACCAACATGAGTCGAAGATGATACGCGAAATTTCTAAACGTCTGATCACTCCAGAACATCACACGCCACTAAAGAGGAATGATGGGCTCGTAAAGCGAATACCGAATTTCAGCCCAGAAACACAAAAGAAAAGTACTGAGTCCGTTACAAAGTTTTGCACACACATGTAATGTTTCTACCACCCGCAACATAAGTTAACATCCTCAAAGCGCAACTACAAATACCATACACAAAACGAGATGCCTTCACCGAGTCCGCATGGAACAGCAAATTAGGCCTACGCCTTCTGCGTCTTGTCTTCGGACTGCCGCGACGGTCAGCTGACACTTTCTCCTTTCCTACATTACAAATCCGTTTATTATTTATTACTTTGCACTGTTACATTTGTGAGAAGAATTTTTCAAATGCATCTAGGTGACCTGCCCGTCCTTCCTTGCAAACCGCACAATTTATTAACAGCAACTGAAGACAGAAAAAAGAAATAAATAAAGTTTCACGTCATTTATCAAAAGGATCGACGCTGATTTGTTATATTCAATACGAAAATTAAACATGGCAGTGACACTGTGAAATGTAATAAATCTGCTACACTAAGACTACCAAAAATGAACGGTTCAAGCCTTAATTAAATTATTTTATGGTCTGATAATTCTGAGCCTTTGTATGGAATAATTTCTTGAGTTAATTCTCATGCAGGTTTGGACTCATTATACGTAAATTCATATAAGGACACGGAAGATGAACAAACTATCGTGGCATCACGTTATAGGCCTTACCTTGCGTTTGTGGTCAGATGACCTCGTTTAAAAATACATTCTAACCTTAGTGGTAATGGCCATTGAGGACTAGTGCAAGAATCTGGGCATTCACACAAACCTTGCTGGCAAACACATAGGCTATATGATTAATACTGCAGTAAAAATGTTGTTTATTCTGTGTGTCATGCAACAGGAACGTTCAGCAGCTCATACGAAAGAAATAGCCAAGCATGTACAAAGTAAAAAATTAATAATTTAAGTAATACTGTGTTTTGGGGATATTTACAGTTGCATTAAATATCTGCACTAATTTTACTACAGAAAGTTATAGACTAATACAACTATCCCACAGATAGGCAAGATATACGACCTTTAGACCTGGCCAGATAATTCTTGACCTGTCCACACATTGCTGAACTGTGTGGAAAATGAAATGCACTGTCCATCAGTAACCCTGTATTTAAATTTAAGTTTCCGAAGAATAATTATGTGTAACTTAATATTCGGGTATTTAAAATACAATACCATATTTATTTTTAGATTATACACTTCTAGATAACGCCCATAGTAGTATGGAATAAATACACCATAAATTTTACATATATTCCCTCTACCCGTTTCTCAGTATGGGTGCTAGGACAGTGTATTCGGTATAGCGGAAGGCTGAGAGACCACGGTTCGACTACCAACGGGGGCAACAGACTCTTCTCTACACCAAACTGTATAGACCGGCTTCGGAGGCCACCCAGCTACCCACTGAATGGATACCGGGGACTCTTGTCTGGGGGTAAGATGTCCGGGACGTAAAGCTGACCACGCCCGCAATTTAATGCCAAGGACAAGAATGAATGGAGTTGTGCCTCCACTTCCCCATACGCCTTCATGGCTTGCAGAAGGAAGACTTTACCTCTAGTTTACCCTTTTCAGCATGTTGGTTGAATTGCAAGCAGTTATCAGAAATTCTGAGACTATCGCAGTTACGAAATCGGTTTCGTAGCCACGCTCTGGAATTTGTTTCGAAAGGTGGAAGAGCACATCATGTGCTACGCCTATTGCTTACTCACAGAACAAAGTTACAAAGCCTACAAATGGCTAAGAAGCAGAACATGTTATTTACAAAGTTCCTTTATTTACTTTGTTGTCTGTGATCGACACAATGTTCGCGAAAAAGGGTGTAGGCCTAAAAGTTGGATTCGCACGGACACAAGCACACTACACACAACACACCACATCACTGTATTTAACTCAACACGACAATTCCATTTTTTGAAACAAAACTTTCTTACTATTCGTCAACACACTTTCGCAAAACAGGAAAACTTTGAGCAAACTATTCATCAAAGTGCACTGGCTCGGGAGGGGGGAGCGTGCGGGGTGCGGAAGACTTCATTCGAGAGGCAAGAGGGGAAACTCCTATCCTCATGACCTAAATCTGCTTGTGCTGTAAATTTCGCGAGCATCATGAAACCTTATGCACACTTCTGCTATCTGTCGAGCGGTATGTGACACACGCTCTTCGTGACTGGAACACATCACCGCCATCTATTATCGATAATCTAAAACGGACTCTAATCTGTTACGACAGTGAATTGAACCAATATTCGCGAAGAACAGCGAACGTTCTTTGCTTGAAATGTTGCCAACAAGGATAATGACCCCAGAGAGAAGACTGTGTGAAGCAGATACTGTATTATCAGCTTTAAAAACAGTCATAAATAACTTAAATGAGCTGCTTACTGTTGACGTTTTTACAGCGGTGGCCGAGTTCAAAGTCTAGGATGCAACGCCGTATAGACTGGTATATAGTTACCAAGGTTTTGAAACAGTCTGCTGCCTCTATCGCTTCTTATTTTTACTACCCTGAAGATGGAAGCGGCAAGCTCCTCCGAAACCTTGGTACCTATATGCCAATGTAAACGGCGCAACCCCAGAACAGACTACAACAGTAACTAAACGTTTTCACGCCATGTTGTGTGGTAAACCTAAATGGCCCAGACTGTATGAGACTATGGTAGTACCCAAACGCAATCCTACATTACTGATGTTGACTACAGACCTGCGCAATATGTTTACGTCATTAGGCGAACCTCCTTACTTTCACATTATTTCTTGCTATCGAGACGATCTGTGAGGTGAAAGAGTAAATGGGGGTAACGAGTAGCAGTAGACAGACCATCCCAGTTCTCACCTTGATGGATGTCACCACGTCGTGCGTAAATATGCAGTTAAGTCACCGTCTGACATAACTTCGTATTTGTGAACTTTGCTTACAGTATACAGATACAAAGTTGTGTTAGATGGTGACTTAATTGATATCTGATTCCAGTTCTGCCGATTCTAAAATAACATGCCGAATCTGTCTTTGGTGACACTCGTCAGGTTCACTGCAGGCCCGACAGAAACACTAAAAGGTTAAGTTCACCATATGATCTTCCACGAAAGCACAGAAGGGGAGTAGAGGTAAATTCGGCGCGAGATGGGGGTGGGTGGTTAACGCCACGCCCCGGCCGCTTAACCCCCGTGAATGATCCGGCACCCATTTGTACAGGAGGCTTGGTGACAAATAGTACTTTTGACATATTTTATTGCATAGATACAGTGGCGTACTTACGGAAACACATTTATGTTAGCAAGACAGACGATTCGTAAATATGTGTGAGATCTGATAGGTGACGTTCGAAGCAAACCCCCAACCGTTAACAGTACCTTTGAAACGCTGTCAGTCTCATTATTGACGAAAGGCCTATATTTGTGACAACTGATAAAGGCATCCTTATGGAAGAAATTACAGGATAAGCTCCTTCATTTCGTAACGGTGTGGTCGAACTACACTGCAACCGTCTTTAGAGGCTAAACTGGGGCAGTCTAAACAGTTCCGCAGTTCACCACCGAAACCAAATATAAAGATCTGCGACCATACGTAGGGAGTTATATGTGTGCATAATATTGGCCGTTCGCCCAAAATTCATAATCCTATTCGGCCAAAATGCAGGTGCTTTAATATTCGACTGTTGGCTATAATGTACTGATGACAGATGGCGGTAATCTGAGAGGTTAAGGCAATATCTGTTGTTAATTATGAAGCATTAAGTCGTTGGGGATTTGAACCAAACGCGTATTAAAGCATGGTGCTGGTTGCAGTACGTACTTACCAGCCTGCATGTCTTTCCAGCTTACCTTACCTGCAGCTGTTGTCTTTCCCTATTTGCGTATCAACGTACCGCCAACTTCAACCGATGTTGCAGTTCCACACTATACCACGGGACAGTAGCACCTACCCGAGAGCGTCCAGATATACATTCTACAACTGACCCGATCCAACAGCTGATCCAATTCACCCGAGCTTACTATACCCCAATTCTGCCCCATTTTGTTCAATATATTTGGTGCCCTTGTACCAAACCACATTCGACTTCATTCTGCGTAAGATACGTATTGGCGGTATATAAACATTTACAATTTGCTCTTTACATACGGCAGCAAACTACTTACAAACATGAGCAGAAGCGTATAGACACGCGCAAGGGCATGTTCAGTATTACGCGATTTGTAATAATGTCATTTACATAAAAACACACTTTGATATCACTAACACAACATCACACTTTCACTCGATGCAATGCTGCTGCCCACCAGTCGTGCCAACTATGATTAGATATTTTCTTAAGCAGTTTTCTGCAAGACCGTGACTTGATGAAAAATTCATGTCTCCACATTTGGAATCAGAGTTAATTTTAAAATTTAGTTCCGCTTCGTGCTACCGTAACGCGGTCCACATGTGTAACCGGTCTACAGTACTGCCCTTATGTGTACCGCCGTCTAGATTGGCAATCATACAAACGTCATGTTGAATACTTGTAAATTAATTGTCTGTCACCAACTCAAGTCTGCAGAGACCACAATTATGGCCTATTTAGCATTAGTACTGAAAATTTACCGAAGCTAGCAGGGCACTATTCTGGCAGAATTCAAACTGAATGCCTGCCAAGATGCATTAGGGGAATTCACACAAACGGAATATAAATTTAATGTATCAGTGAATCGTTAATTGCCTAAAATTCTTATGTCCAACCATGTGTAACCTCCATCTATCCTTTGTCTGTATCAAAATGCAGTCCTGGAGATCATTATATTCTGGGAGGATCATTGTTCTTGAAGTATACTTTTCTGTGCATTAATTCTCTCAATGGGCCTGCACTTTTGAACATATGGGTCATGCTAACACTGACACCAAGCCCCTGTTGGTATTTGACATTTGTAAGTGAAAAATGAAGTCTGCTCTTCCAGCAGAATAGCAAAACCCACAACTACATTACTCCCTTGTTTTAATGACCACCACAACACTGTACAAAAGAATATGGTTAAAAATTCCTGCTTCATACATAAGAGGTCTGTAATGTATGCTACATTAATAAAAGTACTTGCAACAATCTTGTCCCTGTAGACCAATTCTTGGACAGTAATTTACAACAGGCCATGATGCATATCCTTCCTACTTCAGCACACACAAATAATTCTGCTGTTTCACTCTGTAGGCTTATAGTCTGTCCAGCTGGCTAAGCATCAAGCAACAGAATGGACCATGAACACCACTTTGTTTTCAGCAGTGAAAGAACACAGTTCTTCAAGTGTTAGCCAAATCCTGAGGTATGTGAGGAACAGCTGGGCAAAACTTTGGCAACCAAGTATACTCACCATACAAGAAACCTATGCAAAACACTTAGTGGTGACATAATCATCAGCTATCCAACAAACATTTTTCCATGCAACAATTTTAAAGAACTTTGAAATTATGACATTTTACCCCCCCCCCCCCCTCAAAAACTGAGCAGTTGCCAAAACATGCAGCCAAACTGAATAAGTACTGTGGTGAATAGTTGTATTCAACCAAGAAACACAGAACACTAACACTAGTTATTGAATATGACATGATGCAAAAATGTTGAAGTACAAGTAATCATTTCATGTAATGCTTCTGTGGTTCAGTAGGTAAGCATTTCTGGAAGTGTTCTGCATGTAATATGGGATGCATCCTTTCAATATCAGCAAACAGAACAGAGTCCAGTTGCACAGTACCAAACCAAAAATATATACTGTTGTGATTTAATTAGAAATTTTCTCAATTAGAGTAAGTACATACAAATTGCTTGTAGTTTACCATATGACACATCAGCTTCCAATATTGCTACCTTTTACCAATTAGCCTGACACAGAAACTTATTTATGACACATTTTGTGAAACTGACATTTGATCAGGAAATCAAGTGACAGGGACTGCTCTGACATTCAGTGCTTCATTCATATAATTATTAGCGGTTAAAAAACCCACTTGTCTGCTCATCTGAGATGACAGAAAAAAAAAGTCACCATGTGGAAAAATATTTAAATTATTTTGTTATTAACCCTTCAATGATGATGATGGGGTTTAAATTCCAACTACTGTCCAAGATGGTGGAGGTTTAAGTTTGTAGTACCCTAAAATGCATTCACAGTCATACAGTGCACCAAGGGCAGCACTGAAGGGTTAATGAAAAAATTCTCTTGTATTTCCTTACTAGTGTGTACAATCTCTGACTGGTGAACTCAGCCAACATCTTCTGACACTCGATAATTATACAAAGCAGATCTGTTAATGTCATAAAGTAAAGGCCAAAACAGGCGTGTACGGCATGTCACTCTCACACACATATTCACTTCAATGCGAAGAGTGCTCTGTGACATTATTTCACCTTCAGTGCCTTCAGACACTGTTACTACACTCTATAAAAGGGTTAAATTGCATAGCCAAGTGGCATACAGCAGTGATAAGCAGTACAAATACATGAAAACACACTGCGGCCTTCTGCATTATGACATCGTGTGGATACCACAGTTCTGGAAAGACATTCTGCCCCCACGTTCAAACGAGACATGTAAATAGAGAGTAAAAGCAAAAGTAGTCCATGTGCACACCATGAAGGTATAAAAGGGCAGCAAAGGTACAGCTCCATTTATTCTTAACCTCGGCAAAGGATGAATGCGAGTGGTCAACTTCACGTGCTGGCCGCTTTACCCTTGGGAAAGAACACCAGCACTCGCCGAACAGGAGGCTGGGCGGGCCTCACTGCCAGTCTGATTGTTTTAGAGTAGAGAAAAAATCTCTTTACCTTGTCAGGATTTGAACCCCAGACTGTCCAGTCCACAGCTTAGTCACTATACTGATAAATGGAGTATATTCTTCCAACACAGTGGTATCCACCAAGGAGATTAGTGTCACAACTGGTGACATGAATCTTCACAACTGTGAAAACTTCCAAACATGCATAAAACAGTCTGATGTCACAATGTTTTGAGTCAACTGGCTGCAAGTTCTTGCATCAATGAGCCAGTAAGAGAAAAGTGAATGACCATGTAGGAGGTTATTGCTTCTTACACAGTGTTATGCATGACATAAGCATCTTATCTTCAGTATCTTACTTGATGTCATTCTGTCAGAAATTATAAACAAACACTGGCTCAGTTCTCAAGGGTTACCAATTTATTCATTGTTAAAAAAAAGAGCCTAAGCAAAATACATGCAAACAAAGCTTTTACTACTGCATTTCCAATAAATGTTCATCATGACCACCCTCAAACTTAATACGCATCCTGGCATGTCTGCAAAAATCTATCCTGATCATTTCTGCTGTTCATGGGTAGATTTTGGGGTCCTCAAAAATGGCCAACTTACCTTCAGGCCTCAAGCCCCTAAATTTATTTGTGGGGCCACAAAGATGATTTGGTGGTATACCAGCTGAAAGTAAAAGCAGGACATGCGTTGCACGTGCAGCCATGCGGCTGGGGTGCCAATATGTGTCCTAAGGCTTACAGTGGTCATCATGAACATTTATTGTAAATTCCACAATATTTCTGACTATGAATGAGTTCAGGAACAAGTTCCTGAAGTTAAGATATGAAATCATGAATACCCTGTACACATATTATGTGTAAGTCACAGTTTGGTGGCTGATTGTTGGACCCCATAAGAAGAGTAACTCAGTATATTCAAAGGCACTTTTTGGGTTGTAAAAGGGTCCAGCTAACACTAGACAAAATTTCTTACATTCCAGTTTACAATTTCTGCCTTTAATATGAACAAGAAAAGTTAAGCATGCAACAGGCCCAAATTTTAACTTAAAAATCTAACCAAATGTAAAAACAACAGACGCCTAACAACATTTAGGATTAGTCTCAGTGTGCTGTGCAGCCTGGGTACACTGAAGCAATGAAAAGAAGTCCTATGGATGGTGGGTGAGAGTGCCTTAGGTTTCACATTCTCTGACTGTTGCTGTATTCCCCTTCAGTCTATCTAACCCATGTCAATGGACCAAAAGAACTTGCCACTACCATCAGATATGTGATCATGTGAACATTATAACCAACATTGATGTGTACGGAACATCTAGAGCACTAGAATGTAATACGGGGATAGTACGTTGAAACAGAAGGCAAGGGCTGGCTAAATTATTATGCTGATATTATTAAAATATTAACACCAGATCTCTACTTCATCTAAAATCAATGTCTGCCTTCCAGGCCTCACAAAACCATGTTTTATGCCATGCAGAAAGTTGCCTGCACATTTATTTCTTTAAAACTGTGACAACAAATCAGTTGAGGCACATACACTACATAATATCAATACTCTGAAGTTAACTTTGCATCAGAAGTCACAGGCAATGAAAGTTGTGGATTTCATCCACACATGGGGGGGGGAAGTACATCAGCACAAAGTTATCATTTCATAGTAAAAATAATGCCTCTTCTTTGTTAGCAATTTAGCTTAAAAATTAGGTAAAGACATTTAGACACAAAAGTATGTTTTGTTCAAAGGCCTTATTACTCAGTGTGAATTACAAGTATCCAATACCCAACATGTCAAATATTAACCCCAACAAGACACCGCTGAGTTGCAGTGACCTAACTTACTTCAATTAGTGTTATGCATGTGCAGAATTGTGTTTTCACTGATCTATTGCTGCCATTTGGGCAATTACTTTTTCGTAGCCCCTGTGCGTAAATTTTATATTTGGGTTGTATATGACCCCACACTGTGATCTATGTTACCCTTTTTTTCCTTACCTATTTCCTGGTGGTTTACTGTGAATACTGTCAGTGCAACTTAAGCAGACAAGCTGTAACAATGCTTTTCAACCTTCTTTTCCTCATGTACAAATACCATGAACAAAGCATTTATGTGTAACACCAGGTACTGAAAATATGACATACAGCTCATGCTTTTCTAGTTTAACTTCAAAAAAAATCTTCGTAAATGCTTTTCTTTTCATTTAAATACATTTACACAATTTTAGTAAGATCATTAACATTTTAAAAATGGAATTACGAAAAAACTATAATTCCCAAATGACGTCACATACCACCAGAGGACCCTCCGCATACCACCAGTTGAAAAGCACTGAGCCGTAACACCCAGATGACATTATGTGTAGGATGATGAGGCACAGCGAATAGTCGAGAAGGGCTATGATGATGAGAGTGACAGCAGTGAATCTGATAAAGATGAAAATACTAAAGAAGAAGGAACAGGTATGAAAACAATATTCTTCTTGATGTTACAAGAGGCAGTGATTTTTAAATACGTATTGCACTAAACCTTTGACACATGAACTTCATGACCAGATATATGCACAAAAAATTAAATTCCTAAGTCGCATTAAACATACAGATTCTCCATCATAACAGATCAGAGAGTTAAGGCCACACACCAAAATAATACTGCTGCATGTTCTGAGAATAATACAAAAAAGAAAACTCTGTATGCAAAATCAGTTGGTCCAAACACCTTGCATCAGGTTAAGGTGATGGCATTTAATGGCCTTCCTTCTGCAGCTCTCATTTAACCTTTACAGTACTTGCACCCTGCAGTAGGAAAAGACCCTACAGAAATTATTTTATATATTAAGCAACAAGGAAGCTTACTGAATTTTTATGATATGCTCTATAATCTGCTTTATTTTCCACAAAATTCCACTTCTTTCAAAATTTTACTCTTTCTTTTGGTGAAAATAATAGTCACGTTTTTCATAAAGCATGCACTAAAATTTAAATACCCATGGCGGTGCCTAATGGTTAAATTCCAGTCTTCTGTAGCTCCCACTGGGCATTTAATTCCGGTGCCAAAGGGTCAACAACGTGACTTCACATTAAGTCAGGAATAATGGACACATAATCACGTGTCCATATCGCACGTTGAGTTTAGTCACTCTCAACTCATTGCTCAACAACCGAAAGTGGAAATTACTCCTACACAATACATGTGATATGCAACAGTGTGTACTATAAAATGTACTCTACTTAATTCCATGTTACATATACTACAAACCCAACACAATTCAAAGTAAGTATATAAAGTGTCACCAGCATTTCTACAGGAAATAAATTAGACACAAGATCACATTTATTTTGAATCTCTTTCTGAATTATCAAAATGGATTGCCAATGTATTCTGTTATAATAATATCCAGTTAAAGTTGAGCAACATGAGATAATTTTAAAGTTCTCATTTCTCACACTAATTATGCTTACATATGGAATGCTAAATACTTGTGCAGTGCACCTGTCTTATAGAATTCTATCTTACAATGATTATAAAGGTAACATTCATAATATGTGTTATAAACTGGTCCTTACAGAAATTAGACACACATTAGTTGTTTAAACACAAAATGCAGTACAACAGCAAACTCAACACAAATTATTTTTTAAAGAAAATGTTATAAATTCCAATTGCATACACTTGTGATAGAGCAGGAAATGTAGCTGGCCACTGGCTAGCCCAGGTGCATGTTTCAGTGACATACATGAATTGCTGCCAGCATGGTTTTTGATATTCACATCTTAGTTTTGAGTGCGCAGTGACTACCCTTGTTTAAGATGTCTGGACAAGAGGCCATTAAGTTCAAGTGCAAGCATCACACCTTAAAGAATTACTGTGAACTGAAAATGGAACCACTGGAAAAGTAGGGATGTGTTACAGAACATTACAATACATTCAAGAATACACCCTTTCTGTAATGCAGGTGGCATGTTGTAAAATGCCAGTAACAAAGCGTAAAACATACACAATACAATATGATTTAGGGGAATGTTACAAGTATCAACATGAAACATACTTCTAACTGTTTGATGTTACACTGATGACAGATCTTCTTTGGCTTCACAAGCTGGGGAAGTGCAAGGTTCTCAGAACTCATAGTATGATGAACGATGTACAAGCAAGTATTTTCATGTACCACTACTCTCTTCAATTGCAATCTTATAAGATCTTTAATGTCCAATAATTTTGTGAAGACTAAAAAATAATTAAATTACCAGTCTAAAATGAAACAAGAAAATTTAGATCCATGAATGGCTTAAATGACTATGTTCTGAAGGTAGCAGGCTTCAATAAAAGCTATGGCACTGCAACCTAAGTAACAAACATTTTGAGTTATGTGATCTGTCTTGGAAACAAAAAAATCATAAAGTCAGGGGACATCTGCAAATAAATGGGGCAGTAGTGTTATTTAACAACACCTTATCAAATGCACAGATTCAATGAATAATAAACTGAAGATAAGACCTTCCCTTCCACATTTTCCAAGCAATGACATCCCTTCCACAGCTGGAAGAAACAAGTCTTGTACAGCAGTCAAACGGTGGGAATAACACCATGATGCAGACAATAATGATTACGATAATGATGAATTTCTTGACCCTTCATACCAGGGCCGTGGAGTTGGAGTCAGTAAAAATTTACCAACTCCAACTCCGACCTCAGTCTGAAATCTTAACTAGATACTCCAACTCCAGAGCCCTGATAGCTACAGTAACCATTAGACTTATACTTAAATACAGGTTATAAGTTAAAAAAAGTAGCCTGATGATTCACGTGGTGGTGATGAAATGTCTTATAGGTTTACAGTTATTAACACATATTGAACTTTTATGAAGGAGTCAATGATGGAGTTTTAAAAATTGAGGATTTAAAAATCAAGGGGTCAGAGTCAGAGGTTTCGTGTACCGACTCCACAGCCCTGCTTCATACACATGTCACTAATTCTGCTGGTTTAATCCTCTGAAGACTAAAATCAATCTACAACATGTATAAAGATTACTTCCATATTTCACAGAGAACACAGCGTACTCCCATTAGAAAGACTAATTGGTGAATGTTGTACATGGAAATAATCACCATTTGCTGTCAGGATCACATGAATCCCATAAATACAATGTGTGGAAAATATATAGTGCTTTTACAGTTAAACCTGGCGATATGTATATAACCACAAGGCTTTAAAGGGCCAATATTCCAGACATCTTTCCTACAGTGGCCATCAATTTTTATTTTTTGTTTCCAATCTGGAAACATGAAGATTAATTACTTTAAAATACTGCAAACTTAGATTACAACATCAGTTCCTATGAAAAGACACAACCAAACAGTTTCTCTCATACAGTGTCACTATTCAACATTTACCTACAAAAACACTTAACCTACAATTGTACGGTGTAAGAGACAAATGTGGACGGAAAATAAAAATGTGACTACACACAAAATCTCAAACTCACCTTCAAAGAAATGAGATTCACTATGCTTAGGAAGTAACAAAAGTTAGTAACTATAGTAAAGGGCCTGCTAATATTTTGTGTTGATTAATCTTCACCCTGCTGAGCAAGCAACGATATTGGCGGATGACTCTTAGGTCAAGTATTTTCACAATATTCAACAACATTCATCAGCAGCTTTGTGAATAAATTTTTCATCTTCTCTCACTGCTCTTAAGACACTCCCCAGTACTTTTGTCACTAATGCCACACACTTCCTTGAATTCATGAATTCATATCAGAAACTGCAAGACCTAGCCAATGTCTACTAGCTGTATTCCCAAATGCAGAACAAGGGCACAACCAAGAGATGGCAGCAGCTTTCGGTTTTTCCCACGTGTTAATATGGCAGCAATGAGATAAATGGTATGTTCTAAAACAATGCACAGAATAAATGAATCATGACAGGCCAGGAGCACCCTGCACATAAGCAAGTATTTAGGCCATAATCCTGAAATGGTTAACAGATGTGAGATACTACAGAATAAGAACGTCTTGAGATTTTCACAGTGGTGTGGTTGAGGACTCCATTCTTCTGAGATATGATGCTGTGTTACTGGGCAATCAGTTCCTGACATTCCAAAGGGTCACAGTACCTTCACCTTCAAGGGCCTGGGGGTCTGAAAAATGCCAGTAACTGATCACCCTGTAATGCAGTTTCACCAGAAGTATGGAGCAGTTGTTAGGAGACAAAATTTGACATCTTTACATTACTCTTAGCTTGGAACTGAATGTAGCATATTTACTAGTAGCATGACAACAGGTTAATTTCATACTTTTGTTACTTCCACAGAGTTTCTTATCTATATATAACACTGACTGAAGCTGATACCAAGCAGCTGCTTTAGATGACACTGTTACTGTGAAGTAGAAGACAATGACAGCGATCCAGCCACAGGCAAATGCAGAAAATGTAACATACACTATTATTTATACACGATATAAACTAAAAATTGATATGTCAGTATAAAAATTTACAAACATTTTGATTATGCTATCATAAAAATATGGAAATGATATTCAGTTGTCACCTCAGTGATACAAACACAAACTAAAACATTTTTGAAGCAGTCTGTGACAGATATTACTTTCAAGTCAAGAAGATTATAAAAAATAGTCCCACATCTTCTAGAAGTAATGAGTATATTAGTCTTATGCTGTGCGTTTTGAGATTCTTTTAAGCAGTTTATAAATTCACTAAAATGCAATCAACTGACCACCATCTTGAAGGATAATATTAAAATTTAGTTCTTCTATGCAAAGAACTGTTTTGAAAGGGAAAATGAGCTGCAACAAAACAAATGCAACTATAACATAATAATAATAATAATAATAATAATAATAATAATAGTAACAACAAAAGACAGACGCAACCTTACAAATTTACATGATGTGTACACTCTACATATATTATATAAACACTAGTCTGGAGTCAAATGGTAATGAAGATATTCAGAGCACTAAGCAGCTTCCACTATACATTAGTGACACTAGGCTAGCTGCCAACATTGTAAAAATGAGTCCATGCTCACGACTTACAGTTCCTCCTGAGCTGTCCCATATTAGGCCTGGGTAATTAATATTTGGTGTGGAGATTTCTGTAAACAAGAAAACAGTGGGAGTGTGAAATTGACCCTCACTTCTAACCAGCGCCAAGGTTAAGGATGGGTGGGGTTCTATCTCCACGCACTTACCTTCCTGGCATGCAGACAGACAACCTTACTTTTACCTTTACCTCTACTTCCACCTCCAAGGCCCATTCTAATACTGCCCTACCACCTACAACTAGTTGTAATGCAGTATAATACACAACAAACGACCATTTTCTTGGAACTTCTTGCATCTGTGCATGCCCAATACTGCATCCACCTTATCTCTATGCACTGTTCTCAAATGTCAAGCTTCACTATACATACACAGCAAGATTTGTGTTTCTCACAGGAGTTTTGATGAATGAAGATTCAAGCCTTCTGAAATGTTTTGTGTGTCACTGTAAACAGAAACAAATCTTTCAGAGAGTTTTACTGCTGCCATCTTCAGGCTCCTGCTGTCTTATCTTGGAAGCAGAAAACTGCCCTGATATGTCGCAACTATTTACCAGATGATATGGTGTAACATCCAGCAAGACTTTATAATCTTCATACATATACAGACTTAACATATGTTTTCTGTTACGTATTACAAATAGAATTCGTACAGTGTCATCTCAAGGCTTCATCCTGCATCACTGCAGTGTATACACACATTTTCTACCAGCACAACAATATAACCCACAAGAACCACTTGCTTCAAATTGCCCCTGTGCAAACAAACCATATGATCATTAATATCTACCTACATATTGCTAAAATTAAGAAAATAAACAAATCATAAACCTACCGATGCAGGAAAAATATGAGGGCAGTGATGAGAATAGGGGCCATGCTTGCTGAAATCTGAGCAGCATCGCTGGTCCGGGATTGACCGCAAGCCGGTGGACACACTGGGATTATCGACTCTGCAACCGACCAAGCAGTGCCATACACATGCCATGGCATGGCACGGCAGCACTTCAGTTCAGATACACATTCCTCTACGAAACTCATTCCCACAGCACACTTTTAAGCACAAGCACACAAATGCTAACATCTGGTCAGAAACAAACAATGCACTGTACGTTCTGATGGACATCGACTTTCCTGCATGCTTTCAGATTTTCATTCCACAAGACTGTGGTCTGGCCACATGTCCAAGTGGATTTCACCCAACTTTAATCTTATTCAGTCACTTCATTTTTTAATGACGCCCTGATTCAAGAACAACAGTAAAGTATTTTCTTTATAAAAGATATACTGATGTACTAAATAAAGGCCACTTTACTGAGTTACAAATGTTTGTTGTATTTCATATCTAACAACACTTACTGACAAGGGGCCCTTCCCCTGTAACATGCTGTAAAGAGTTACGAGTCTTTTAATAAGTGCACGAGTTTACTGTATATGCTGTGCAGAAAATAACATGAAAGTTGGGTAAGAGTTTTCACATTACTCCAACACAGATGTCAAGAACAAGGGACAACACACCGTTTTTTCAAGTAACAATCAGTCTAACTGAAATATCTGTGCCAGTGATATGACACACATTGGCTTCCTGTGGGCAGGGAATAAAGGTTTAGTGCTGGCATCCACGACAACAACTTGCCTTTTGTATCATTACCGTCAGAAGTTCCTCCCTTCAGGTACACCTCTACATAATGGGGCTGACTGACAGTCACCTGTGTAGAAGGTGCACAGCAGAGGAGACCTCAGCTGATGTTTTGTGTGAGCGTGAAGCTCTGGCGACAATCAGACATACCTATCTGGGTTCCTTTTTTCTGTACCGTGAAGACGTCAGAAATCTACGTCTGGGGGCGATCTCGAACTTTATTAAAGGGACAGGGCTCCCATGACTTGGACTTCAGCTTATGGGGCACAAAGGGCCCAGTAAAGGCCTAAGTGCATCAGGACTGAAAGGGCTTGACCCACTGTCTTCCCTTCAGGCAAGCGCTTCTTCAATGATCCACAAAGATGTAAATTGCTACACACATGGTCAAAGATAAATGGTGGACAGACAAAGTACTTCCAGCATTCTGAAGGGCACATGTTGATACTACTTTAGGATGCACCATTCCAGTTATTCAGCAGTTTCTGTACCATCACAACAAAACATTATGTCGTCTGAAGAAAGCCATCTGGATTAACCACCCTGCCTTGCAAACAAAAGCTGGACTTTCTGCAAAATGACGAGACTCAAATGTGGTGTATCACTGGCACAGATATCTCAATTATATCTAGAAACACAGGGCTTGCCCACTGTCCACGTTCCATATGACATGTACGTTCAAATAACAAGTGTAACACCCCTTGTGCAATGCCACGCTCACAGGAACGTTGGTAATGTAATAACTCCAGTTATAGCCTTTTTCCAACATCCACTTAGCCCAGCTCATGACATATTAGCTACCAACTACAATGCAAGGAAGATACCCACACACACTTGGTCTAGTAACAGAACACATACATTTCATTCTTAACACTACTAAACTGTAAGCAACATGCAGTCAGACACTTAACCATGCAGTTCTCTGGTTATAATTTAAATATTTTCCATGTAAAAACTTTGCTACACAGTTTTCAAGGGGATGAACTAATACAATTCTAAATTTCAATTTTGCTAATCTTTTGGTGTCACAGGTTTCTTAGTGTCTAAATTAACTGCACACTTCTAATATACATCTACACACTGCTTGTGTTTGCTACCATGGACCAAGGGCAGAACACCCAATGATCTAACACAATTTACACGGCATTCTTGCCTTCGTGCGGGGGCTACAGCTATTAAGTGATGTGCAGACTCTGTTGTGAACTTACTGGTTACAATTTGAACTCCCATGCGCAATATTTTGTTTTGGATTACACATGTATACTCGACATCCAATTTTTCTGTTTTGTTCATAAATGCATGTCTAATATAGCATCATTTACCTCTTAATATTCAATCTTGCCACAGGCAATACAAATCATCCATATGTAAGAGGTAACCATACCATTCAGTCCATTAGACAAATTAATCATGCAATTAGAAGTACCTACCAAAGAGTTCCACTCGTGCCTCTGCAGTTCCCAATTTGTTTGCAGCTCTGCACACGTACTGCCCATACTGCCGCTTCTCAATCGTTATGATACGAATTGTCGTATCAGTAAACTCATCAGCAGTGGCAAAATGAGATATACTGTAATATAATGTACATACCGTAAAACAAAGTGGTGTCCAACAAATTTATGGGTCATGTAAGGACAGAATACATTTACACTAACTAAAATTTTTATCAATAACTTCCATGTAATAAAATCTGGGTTTCCCGCACCTAGGTACAGGAAGGTTTAGTCCTTAATATTTTCCACCTGGTGGTAATAATATCACTCAGTCTTGCCAAGTTTCCAATGGAGGAGGTTGTGCCACCCTGATGGTAACAACTTCAGGAGGGTGAGGATTATCCTGCAATATCTACATGTGCTTTTCATCCACTGATAACCCCAAACTTCCACATTCAATGACTAAAAGCAAAATGTCATTACGGTTTGCAACAAGTTTGTCGGAACTACGGCACAGACAGTACTAGAGACAAGGACAACAACGAGTACAATGAATGTTTTATTTAACAGCACCAACAACTGCTAAGATTATATACAGCATCGGTGGTAGATGAATAAGTACAAAATACTGGTAGACTGGTACAAGAGAAACCTCAAGTACTTGAAGAAGAAGCTGTTCTGGTGCCACTTTAATGACCACAAATCCCATGTGAAAGGTATGGGATTGAACCCTGGCATCCACAACACACCAGTAACTAATAACCCCAGCCATGAGACAGCCTCAAATGATATTGGTACATGGACTAATTGCCTGTACCATGGCATGGCTTCAAATGGTACCAGTATATGGACTAATCACCTGAGACATGGCACAGCCTCAAATGGTACCAGGATATGGACTAACTGCCTGGGCCATGGCACAGCCTCAAATGGTACCAGTATATGGACTAATTACCCAAGCCATGGTACAGCCCCAAACGGTACTGGCATAGGGATCAATTGCCTGAGCCATGGCACAGCTTCCAACAGTACCAGTATATGAACTTTTAAGGCACCACTTTTGCTGCTCTTCTAACAAACTGTAATTCCCTGCTTCAGACAGAAATCAGCGACATATTTAAGCATGAATAATTGTGACCCTGGTCGCGATGCACATTCACCGCTACATCCCCCAACTGATACCACTCATGCTCTTGGTGTCATAAGAATGATGTAAAACACAAATGTGAGCCTCCCACCTTCAGTATGTTAGTGTTCATGTTAATGACACTGCTTTCTTAACAGCTACAAGTATAATAAATGAACGAACCTGTAGTGTTGATTATTGGACAGCTGAACATCGTCCTTGATCCAGACAATAGCAGGCGGTGGGTATGCCTCAACGTGACACTCCAGATCCATGTCATATTGCAGTGCTTGTCCAAGCCTTGGCCGTGGAGCTGTTATCACTGGAGAAAACTCGACTTCAACAGCAATGTTCCTTCTTGCGCCTTTGCCCACCCCATTTTCAGCGACACAATAGTATGTTCCCCTGTCCTCTTTGTGAATCCCTGCTATCTTCAGAACATTCCCTCTGGAAACCAACAAGAAAATAAACAGATTGTCAAATATCATACATCTACCTATTACAATTTAAATGCAATTAACAAACACTTCAGGCAGATCTTACGGCCCTTCCTATTACAGACTTCTTTGCAGTTGTACAAATTTTGAGTTCTTAATCTTATGTAGGTAACATAAATTTGTAAATCAACAATAAAACTTGGCACATCATGAGCCACAGTGATTGACTCATGCATAAATGATACTATGATTGAATCCCAGAAGTCAGAACGTTGATGGACTGCAAATTTAAATATGGCAGACAGATGATGATGATGATGATGATGATGATGATGATAAATTGGGGTGAGCTTATTACTGAAAAGAAGGTAATAAAGGCTGAAACTTGTTTTTTTCATATGTAACTCAACAGTAATTCATACACACCGTATCTGCCCAAAACGTAACAATGTTATAGCATAAAAATTTTGGAACATATTTTGAGGGTCCCAAAATTTCATTTAAGCCACACAGTGAAGTGACATACCAAATATTCAGTAACACCAACAACTTTTAATGTAGAGACCAGAATTTCTGAAACCATAATGATCACAAGGAAGCACTCTACAGACATACCTAAGCATGATTTTTATATTGCAACTCAAAGCTGTTTTCTATTAGTGTGGAATTCCCACTTTTTTCCTTAAATTTTATGACAAAAATCAAACAAATTTTGACACTGAAACTGAAAGCTTCTTTATCTTAGCTGGTAATTTGGCATTTTTTCTTAACTTTCAAGGAGAAAATCATACTTCCTATTTATTTCATGTATAAAAACTCCAGCCACTTCCAGCATTCCAGAATGCACAGTAAAAAGAGACATGCATGCTTTCAAAGTTTTTTGTGCAATTTAAATTAAAATTTGGAAAAAGAGCAGGATTGGAACAGGACGGAAAGGAGGAATGAGATATTTCCCATTTGTTCTGATTAGTTTTCAGTATAACATCAAACAATTGACCCTCTATTTCACTTCAGTATGAAGTCTGCATGTTTTGCAATTCACAGACATCGTGGCCATTGACCTTAGGATTGACACCACTGCAATGGCTATTCACTAAAGGAATTACAAACTGGGACTGAAAGGTAAGAAACCAAAAGAAAAAGTAACCTAACCTATATTTTGATACACATTTCTTCCAAACTTTCCTACCTGTAAATTGATCCACCTGTAGGCAGAATGGCATTGTTCTCCCTCCGCCATGAAATTCTGGGTGGGGGATAGCCACCTGCGTAGCACTCCAGCTTCACTGCCTGCCCCTCACTAACTACAAGTGATCGTGTTGAGTTATCAGAAATTATGGGAGGGCGACGCACTTGTAAATCAACTTCTGCAGATATTCTGTTGTTGAGAGAAATTAGGACTTGACACTGATAATAACCAGCATCCGTTTCTTGTATATCCTTAATCTGAAATTAAACAATTCCACATACATACACTAACTACCGTCTGAATAAACATCAATAAGGCAAGACTAAAAAGCGAGTGTCCACTCAAGCTGCTAAGGTATCAGCAGCAAAAACACACCCATAAATTTGGCCACTGGGCTTACAAACACCAACATATGTTCCTATCCTTCAGGGATAATATAATTCAATTCAATTCATTATTTACCTGATGATTCAACACCCTAGGAACCAACCAAAAAGACAGCAGAAGTACAAGCATACAACTATAACAAATTGAGAAAAGAAGCAAGCCAGGATAAAAGAAACAAGACAAAGCATTACAATTAATTTAATTAAAAGTGAACACAGATGGGGAGGAAGAGAAGAAGAAGAGAACATGAATGTAAAGTACAAAGCAATCCTGTAATGATAATATCTACTAGATAACAGCGTATCAACAGGAACATAAAATATGATTAACTGAATACATCAACAGTGATGATGATGATGATGATGATAACAGTTACAACAGAGATGATAATTCTTGGTGACATAACGAGACCAAGGCTTACGGAAAATATACCCTGCATCATGGAGCAAAACAAGGACGATGACGACGACGACGACAACAACAACAACAGAACTCTTTGTAAAACAGCCTTAGCGTAACTAATTTCACATATCATAAGGCAAAACCAAATTTTCCCCAACATAACAATAACCTACTGACTGCATTTGCAGCTGATGTGCATCTAGCACAACAGTTGCAACATTCTTAACCACGATTAAACAACATAAACTCTCTGATATTTCAAGACAGCACATCAAGGCTGACAGTTCATCTTCACAACCATGGTTTCTCAAGAAGAACCTGTTCAATAGAGGTCCGTAAAATGAATGCGAACTACGCGATTCAGTACACAGTACACAATGCTTCCAGAATTGAGGCTCTTGACACATGCTTTAACAGTACTTCTCTATAATAACAAGCAGAAAATAACCCTCTTACCTGCAAAGTATATGTTGAGCTTGCCGTGTCATACCTCAGGGCAAAGCGACTGTCTCGAATAATCAGTGTACTTCCTGTAGATATAGGAAGGCCATCTGACTGTCTGCTACGATCAATCCTCATCCACAGAACAGGATAGTCCTGTGCATATTGGACAGAACATTCCAACTCTACTGTTCCTCCAATGTCTTTTATCTGCTCCTGGGAGATATATGAGATAGTTGGAGTCCTCTGAGATACAACTGTAAATATACAACACAAAACAATGCTGCTAAAAACATGTCTACTGAATGGATATACAATATAACAGTGGCAGATTTGATGTGGCTATCCATATAGGTCTGATCACAGAAAAAGTAATGACAGAGTAACATATTCAGTAATTAAGGTGTAAGATGTAGTCAGGAGAATCAGGAACCTTTATATTACAGTTCCCATACTGTTTTCATACAAATATGTTGCTTGGGTACACGTAAGTACTATTTGACATATAAGTGAACAATGGTTTGTAAACTGTGGCATGCGAAACAATCCTATGTGGTAAACTTATTCTGCAATTGTCTGCTCTGACTTCTCTCTGTTGCTGTTCTATACACTCAGAGGTTTAAACAATCACTATCCTGCAACTGGGAGTAAAGCTGTAACTGTATTATTGAGCTGAACAAAAAGGTGATATATTTTTAATAAAATCGTAACTGTTATGGTTCAAATTTCAACACATATAAATCAAAACCAACAAAATGCCTGACAGTAATTTAAGATCAAAAAAATATTTTACCAAGCCTTAAATTTAACAAAAAATGCTTGGCAATTTGCATACACCGAGGACCCGGCGCTAATACGGTGAAGAGAGAATGTACTAGCACCAAGCCTTGTATACTACTGGTCAATCTTAACAGTAACGTCTGTAAAACATACAGTATGACGATCAATTTACATGTATGGCACAGAAAATTAAAAATAATTCAAAATCTTAAAATCACATTAACTTACCAAACGTACAAAGCGCCGAGATTATCACCGAACAAAGAAATGTCATTGTTGGGAATAACTCTGAGACGGATACTATTTCAATCGAGCACACGCCCCAACGCTGTCCTATTTTGCTACTGCAGTCTAGGCGTAATACATCTAAATAACAAATATCACAATAGAAATTCAAAACCCAAGATGTTAAAAGGTGTAATATAAGTAAATACTGAATAGTGCATCATATTACAAGTTCCAAACCAAAAATGTTACAAGTTTGTACAATCAACACAAACTTGACGTCTCCGCTTGCTAGACGCTAATACACAACACGTAAAATGGCAGCCCCTTCCCGTCACACAACCACAACGAACATTACTCATCCACGCACATACATAACGAATCAACACTCACTTACCGTTTAGTATATAAATGTAATGCAATAATATTACTAACCGGAAACTAAGCTTCGGCAGAATACTGGGTATCTAACTCGGCATGTGACAAAACATACTAACGCTACAACACCCAGGCATGTCAACAACACGGATTACCAGCACATACACGCTACGCGTCACGGATTGACGATTCACTCATCCACCACAGTTATCTAGTAGCTCATCCACGGATGACAATTACCTTCGGAACGGACCGCTACTGGCGGGTACACTGAATCATTCAAGACGACAAAAGGCAAGGTCAGCCGTTGTCAGTCAGGACTGTTAAGCATATTACATGCGTACATACATGCCATGGACCCCGGAGTTTGCCAGAACGACTGTATGATGTGCAATAAGCTATAAACATACAAAATACAAGGTATACACAAAAGAATGCTGCGGTTTCAAAAGTTACCAAGAAATGTATTTCTCACCTTACACAGGCACAACGTACACCGTCAGCAGCGGCAACTGTCCAAGTTTCTCATGCGTTAATCACAATCCATCAATGTGTGCACCTTGGGTCACACAACACACATCCACACGGTAATCAAATTCATCCCAGACTCGGTGTAGCATGTCTGCTGTAATGGTCTGCAGTGCATGCATTATCCGACCACGAAGTTCCTTGAGGGACATGGGCAATGGTGGTACGTAAACAGCGTTAAAGACAGCGTTTATGTACCACCATTGCCCATGTCCCTCAATGAACTTCATGATTGGATAACGCATGCACTGCAGACCATTACAACGGACATGCTACACCGAGTCTGGGATGAATTTGATTACGGTGTGGATGTGTGTCGTGTGACCCAGGGTGCACACACTGAAGGATTGTGATTAACGCATGAGAAACTTGGACAGTTGCCGCTGCTGACGGTGTATGTTGTGCCTGTGTAAGGTGAGAAATAAATTTCTTGTTAACTTTTGAAACTGCACCATTCTTTTGTGTATACCCTGTATACAGAATTAGTACAATACAAAATACTATAAATTTTTTGTGTGCAATATTATGGAGCATTTATAACATAAAAATTCATAGATGGAAAGGAGTGTGTATTTAAGAATCTTATGAATTCATCTTTAAACTATGCTTTTTCATTCCTAACCATATGAGGCTACGTGCTGAAATGGTGAAAATTTTTATGCCAGCATGGAATACACTTTCCTGAAAACACCAAAGGTTGGCATTTCAGCTATTAGGAAGGTGCTTATTCCTTGTATTAATAATGTGCATGGATGAATTTCGTTTAAAAAATTTCGCAGTTGTTTACATTGAAGTTCATTAATGAATATTGACATATAACAGGCAAAATCTGTAATTTCTTAAGTAGATGTCCACATGAAGTTCTAGGTTTTGCACCAACCATAATTCTAACAAATTCTATTGTAAAAGTAAATTTTCACTGTTTGACAAGTTACCCACAAAAAGTTGTTCCACATTTTATTACAGAGTGAAAACAGGTGAAATGATCTGAGGGTCTCAATGTTGCTAATATGGGACACTGACATACCTACATAGCATATTCCACTTAACATAGGAACCATTTGATTCTTCAAATTTAGGTGGTCATCAATTTGTAAACCCAGGAATTTTGTACTTACCCTTTCTACCACATACCCTTCAAAATAAACAATACATAACGCATACTGTGGTGAATTATTTGTTATAAATTTTATGATACTTGTTTTATCTAGACTTATGACTAACTTACTAGCACCAAACCATTTACTGCTATGAGACAGAACATAGTTTGGCACTATACAGAGATCATCATAGTTTTTATTAGAAACTGACACTACTGTCATCAGCAAATATTATGGGTTCTGATAAGGAATTTAATTCTCAGAGTAAGCCATTTATGTGTATCATAAACAGTAAAGGTCCTATAATTGATCCTTGGAGAACACACTGTGGTTACCAACAAATAAAATTACTGAATTTCTTGACAGGTTCTGCAACTGCTAACATCTCCTGAATTGTCTCATATACAACAAGCTGTAGACCACGAGGAGGTTTACTTCTTCTCTCCCACACATCTTTGTAATTTTTCATTGACATAATCCTTCTGGCTGCACTATGGCCCTGGGGTCGAACCAGCCTCTAACAGAAATGAGTACCAGGAATATTTCCTGGGAGGTAAGGGCAGCCAGCATGTAGGGCTGACAATGTTACCACCTTCATGCGTTGACTGTCTTGAAATCTTCCAGCCTCAACCTCCTGGACCCCTCATGGCCTGTCCAGGCCTGTAATGGGATTGCTTTACCTTTCCACATCTGCACAGCCTGGTCCTTAGGCTTTATCCAAATTTGTTCTCCATACACGACAGCGAAACTGTATAATGGCAAGCTTTACAGTGTGTACTGTTCACCAAATACTGTGATGACCCAAATGGATGACATGGCAGCCATGAAAATGAATACAAAATATCAATCAGATAATCTCCAGGGAACAGCCAAAATGGAAGGCACCAGTGTCAGTAGGAAGATACTACAACTGATCACACAGAACTAAGGCGAGAACGTGAGTTGGATTAATCTGGCTGAGGATACAATCCTGTAGAGGCCTATCATGGGTATGGTACTGTATCCTCAGATTCTACAGAAGTGGAGACTTATCTCGACTAGCTGCACTACAAGCATACTTTCATCTGCGGCTCATCTACACGAAAGTTCGTTAAGGTGCAGTGCAAAGGTGTGATTTTGGCCTTACAGTTTAATGTTTACATTTCAAAATTACAGTACAAGTTCTGAATTGCTGGTGTGTTGATAGATACTCCTGAATTTCTAAGGCTTTCATTCTTCTGCATTTTGCAGCAAACCATAATTCGTAATATGTCATCCTGTGACCACCTTTGGAAGCTGAAAACGTCACTACCAATGGCTGTATAACCCTTACATCCAAAGTGGAGGAAATGCCATTGGCTAATCCCATCTGCCATGTTAAGTGGGTCCCTGTCACCACTGCATGGCGCGTCCTCAGGTTGCGGATGGAGAACGGCCTCCAGGTATGGAGGGTAGCTGCGAATACATTGAATAAGCAGTCGCGGACAGCCGACAAGGGGTGGTCCTCCAGCTTGGGGGTTGGGCGAGGTGCTAACAACTCCTCACCGTAAAAAATTATGATGTTACGAAACAGCCTACAAAGCCTCGGACCTGGACCGATTCTTTGGTACGACCCCAGCTACGGAAAAAGGATATGAGTTTTGGAACATGGAATGTGAGGAGCATGTATAGGTCAGGGTCACTTATGACAGTGGTCAGGGAATTAGCTAAGTATAAGTTAGATTTAGTGGGTGTACAGGAGGTTAGGTGGGACAAAGAAGGGACTGTAAGAGCCGGGGAGTATACTTTTTTCTATGGCAAAGGGCAGGAAAATCATCAATTGGGAATAGGTTTTTTTGTGCACCAGAGAATGGTATCAGCAATCAAGAGAGTGGAGTTTGTTAGTGCTAGGATGTCATACATAGTGCTGAGAGGCCGCTGGTGTAATATCATTGTTCTGGATGCGCATGCACCAACGGAAGAGAAGGGTGATGATTCAAAGGACAGCTTCTATGAGGAATTAGAAGGGGTTTTTTATCATTTTCCTAAGTACCATATGAAAATTCTGTTAGGAGATTTTAATGCAAAAGTGGGGAGAGAGGATATTTTCAAACCGACTATTGGGAATGAGAGTTTACATCAGGATAGCAACGATAATGGTGTTAGAGTAGTAAACTTTGCCACATCAAAGAATCTAGTTGTTAAGAGCACTATGTTTCCGCACCGAAACATTCATAAATACACCTGGACCTCTCCTGATGGGAAGACTCACAATCAGATTGATCACATATTGATAGATACGAGACAGCATTCCAGTATACTCGATATGCGATCTTTCAGGGGAGCTGACTGTGATACTGATCACTATCTGGTGGTTGCGAAAGTTAGGGAAAGACTGGCAGTAAGTAAACAAGAAGCACAGAAGTTTGATGTAGAGAGATTTAATCTCAAGAAGCTAAGTGAACTAGAGGCTAGGAAACAGTATCAGCTTAAGATCTCAAACAGGTTTGCAGCTCTGGAAAACTTAAATGTTAGTGAGGACATGAATAGGGCTTGGGAAAACATTAAAGCGAATATCAAAATTTCGGCTCAAGAGAGTCTAGGTCTACACGAACGGAAGCAGCATAAACCATGGTTTGATGCAGAATGTGCAGAATTTTTAGATAAAAGGAAGCAGGCTAAAATTCAGTGGTTACAGAATCCAAACCAAAATAATGGAGATAATCTGCACAACGTAAGACGTGAAGCTAGTAGACATTTCAGGAACAAAAAGAAGGAATATCTGAAAGCTAAAATTAATGAAATTGAAACAAACAGTAAGAACAAGAATATAAGAGACTTGTATAGGGGTATCAATGAGTTTAAGAGGGGGTACCAGCCTAGAATTAATGTAGTAAAGGATGAGAAGGGTGACCTGGTTGCAGACTCCCACAGTATTCTGGCTAGGTGGAGGAATCATTTCTCCCAGCTGTTGAATATACACGGGGTTAATGATGTTAGGCAGATTGAAGTACACACAGCAGAGCCACTAGTGCCTGAGCCCAGTGCCTTTGAGGTTGAGATGGCTATTGAAAAACTAAAAAGTCACAAATCACCAGGTATTGATCAGATTCCAGCAGAATTGATTAAAGCAGGGGGTAGGATTATTTGGTCTGAAATCCATAAACTTATTATTTCTATTTGGAATAAGGAGGAATTGCCTGAGGAATGGAAGGAGTCGGTCATTGTGCCTTGTGGATTTCGACGTAACAGGTCAACTACTGATCATATATTCAGCATTCGTCAAATACTTGAGAAAAAATGGGAATACAATGAGGCAGTGCATCAGCTATTTATAGACTTCAAGAAAGCCTATGATTCAGTTAGGAGGGAGGTCTTGTATAATATTCTCATTGAGTTCGGTATCCCCATGAAACTAGTAAGGTTAATAAAAATGTGCCTACGTGAAACGTATAGCAGAGTTCGGGTAGGCAAACATCTGTCTGACACGTTCCCTATTAAGAATGGCTTGAAACAAGGAGATGCTCTGTCACCATTGCTTTTCAACTTTGCTTTAGAATATGCCATTAGGAGGGTTCAGGCAAACCAGGAGGGCTTGAAATTGAATGGTACACATCAGCTTCTGGTTTATGCTGATGATGTTAATATATTGGGCGGAAGCGTACATAGCATAAAGAAAAATGCAGAAGATTTAATTATTGCTAGTAAGGAGATTGGTCTAGAAGTAAATGCTGAGAAAACTAAGTACATGGTCATGTCTCGAAATCAGAATGCACGACACAATCACAACATAAATATAGATAATAAATCCTTTGAAAGGGTGGAAGAATTCAAATATTTGGGAGCAACCCTAACGAATCGAAACTCCATTCATGAAGAAATTAAGAGCAGATTGAAGTCGGGGAATGCTTGCTATCATTCGGCGCAGAATCTTTTGTCTTCCAGGTTGCTATCCAAAAACACAAAGATTAGAGTATACAGAACTATAATTTTACCTGTTGTTCTGTATGGATGCGAAACTTGGTCTCTCACACTGAGGGAGGAACAAAGATTGAGGGTGTTTGAGAATAGGGTGCTGAGGAGGATATTTGGGCCTAAGAGGGACGAGGGGACAGGGGATTGGAGAAGACTACATAAGGAGGAACTTAATGACCTGTACTCATCACCAAATATTATTCGGGTAATCAAATCGAGAAGACTGAGATGGGCGGGGCATGTGGCACGTATGGGGGACGGGAGAGGTGCATACCGGATTTTGGTGGGGAGACCCGAGGGAAGGCGACCACTTGGGAGACCCAGGCATAGATGGGAGGATAATATTAAGATGGATATTCGGGAAGTGGGATGGGAGGACATGAACTGGATTGGGCTGGCTCAGGATAGGGACAGGTGGCGGGCTCTTGTGAATGCGGTAAAGAACTTTCGGGTTCCATAAAATGCGGGGAATTTCTTGACTAGCTGAGAAACTGTTAGCTTCTCAAGAAGGCCTCTGCTCCATGGAGTTAGTTAGTTAGTTAGTTAGTTAATCCCATCTGACCAGGTTGTGGCAGTATACACACCGCTACAAATGACACAGATATGCTAATACCAAATCCCAGATGATCATTCGGATGTAACCACTACATCTTGCACACAGGACCTTCACTGTGTAATAACACTTAACTGAGTCACAGCTGTAAACATTAAATGGCATACAGCAACGTTTCCAAACCTTCACAAGCCCTGAGAACACCTTACCAACCTTCCTGAACCTGTGCATCATCTGCACTTACTTACTCACATTACCTACACTTAACAAAAAGTTCCTTGGTAACACGCTTTATGTAGTCGCTTTTAATATACAAATTACACATGCGTCTGTTCAGCTGAGCTCCGAAGCATGATGCAACACCTCAAAAGACAGCTAGTTGAAAAGGAACTACACAGGCTACAGGTACAGAGGAAATGCACTAACAAAACTTGGTTTTGTTACAGTTTCAGACTGTTCACTTTTGGTTTAATCTGTTTGCTGCATCAAGAGCCAGATGCACACCCACAATTTTTCCTTTTTTGGTGGGGGGCCTGACCCTGAGGCTGTATATAATTTATGTTTGATTTTAAAAATTGCGTTATAAAAATCACGTTGTAAGTACAGCATAACACTGTCTGCAACTGCATTTATATACATACAAATATCACTACATGTTGCACAACTCAATCGCAGTGTACTAGTCATCAACTGATTTCAGTGGCTGATTTCAGCTGAAGGGGAAGCAACATAAAACTTTTGATATTATAATTTCTACATAATCTCTGCTTTTTAAATTTCAGATTGGGGGGCGGCCGTAGCCCAGCCGCCCATCTTGGGTGTGCCCCTGTCAAGAGCCACAGATAACTTGGGAAGTTGAAATAACACAATACCTTAATCGACTGATTTATACTGAACAGCCCCGTGAAGAATGAGTACCGAAACTCCAAATATCTTTTATTGGTGATTTTGTTTGCGCATCCCATACAATAACGTCAAAAGTCAAATATGCACTAATAAAGGTGAAGCACGATCAGTGTGATTGCCCTCGGCATTTTAAATCACTAGCACAGCATTACTTCTGTTGAATGGTAGGCCTTGCTGTTGTAGGCTTCGGGTACACCCAGGGTCCTCCTTGATATGGTGGAAGTATGGGTTTCATTGTAAGCAGGATAGAGTCTTGTGTTGAAACTATGCAGATCCACGCAAGCAGCATGACGCAGATCACAGCAATGTTCTGGATCATCTGCAATACAAGCGCTATAGTGAAACAGAAGGTAAGTGCTTTCAATGGCAGTAAAAACATAAAATATTGTTACATTACATTATGTATCAATATGAAGGCTCTGGAGACCTGTCCTGTGTAGTCCCGAGGAAAATCCTCTCACTTAATTCCAGCTCAGTAAGTCTGGACTGTATAACTATCTTATGTAATCTGATACAGCCCCCGTTGATAATGGCACAATTATTGCCGAAACATGTCAGGGAGAAGCTGAATTAAAGACAAAGGTTAAATAAAAAGCAATAATATTGTTCATAAGTTGGTTCTGTTTTGCGATAGTTAACAGTTACTTTCACGTACATGACTTAGAAGTTCCTGGAAGTAGGACGAAGAAATTCAGAAATAACAAGGCAAACAATGTACGTGTAACGTAACACTGAGACGCGTTCGCGTAACCATTGTTACCATGGACAAACAATAACTATTATATATTCTGAGTGTGCGTCTGTATCTTTGGTCATCCAGTATGCAAAGCGCATGCGCCGTATTATATTGTCATCTGTGGCCTGACTGGTTCTACTATATTTTTCTCAACATTATCTCATAAACGGCACGATTTTCGAAAAAAAAAATCTATTAAACATAAAATGTGTGTTGTGGTTTTCTATACCACTTTTGTCTCAAACATTTCTCATTCTAAGAAGAATGCAGCGAGACATTATAAATGTGCACAGGTCTTCATGTAAGGTACCCGTTATTCTTGTCACATTTTAATTAAATTTGAATCTTTTCGACTGATTTTTAAAAATCATCAAATATCAAATTTCACGAAAATCCGTCCAATGGGAGCCGCGCCGTTCCATGCGGACGGACAGACAGACATCACGAAGCTAACAGTAGCTTTTAGCAATTTTGCTAACGGGCCTAAAACGGTCAATAATCGTTGTCGTGAATCGTACGTTGAGCTTCGGCACTTGCCAGCTTCATTTCTCTGGCAACGACCGGGGATCCTGAGGGAGCGTTCACCTGCAGCTTGATCACAACTCACTGGTAAATTTGTAACACTGGAGTAGCATCGCATCGGTCTATGCCATTTGTTAATTTTCCGTGCCACGAACGTAACACGGATGACTGCCACTACGAACAACATTGTCTTCGCGAAATATGCAGTGTTCTACGTCACGTCTGATTGATACCGTTTGAATCGGGCCCCAGGCCGAACATTAGGTGCGATACCACGCCCAGGACCGTGCAGACCTTGTGGTGCAGGGAAGGTTTATGTGTCTGCGGTTTCAAATTCGAGACGGCACATTACAGCGTCGACAGACACGAGTCCGTATGCACGACTTTGTGATCGAATATCTCCGATCACGTCCGGCACGCGGAAGCACGATTTGCTCCGTTTTTTATCTTAGTGTTAATGCCTAAAATCAGGATTGCTCGATAGCCGTTGATACATCTTCCGCATTTAATTTAAATAAAATCTGTGAAATGCTTTGCTGCACACCCGGAAGTACATTTATAATCGTGTATAAACAAGGCCTTATAAAGGGCGAATGCGACCAAAAATCAAAAATCCCCAAAACCTTTTCGTGGAAGTCTTTCATATCGAATTTCAACAAAACCTGTGAAATTATATAAGTCTACGGGATACATGGCGTTAACCAAGCTTAATTATGGACTCGTCTAAAAATCTGGGTTGCCTGTCAACTTCTGATGTCTTCCACACCGACCTTTAACAGAATTCGTGAAAAGTTTTATAACAAACATGGGAAAGTCCACTTTGAATCTCACGCACGCTTTGCTTTGTTCTTCATAAATATGGCTGAACATCTAAACTGCCCAACAACTCCTATTGGGATTCTCCCATATGGATTTTGAACAATATCTGTAGAGCGGTGTACAGCGGGCGTCAAAATGTCAATTCAAGCTTTATTATAGACCAGTAAAGCAGAACACCAGAACTGCCTGGAAGTTCTTAGTAAATGTCCCCAGCATCAAATTAAAACACATCTGCCCTCATGACAGGGCACGAGCGGACGGACAGACATGGGGGTTCTTTTTGTACTGTGCACGGAACGCCTAATAAGCAACTGCAACTGAATAAAACGTTCTTTGTAAACAATTCTAGTTCTTTTCACAGGTTGCTGCAAGTCTAACGAGCGATACTGAAGTCTGACGGCATTCTGCAACAGCAACCCCCACTTTTCACCTAAGTGGACGTGGCTCCTGAAGAAGAACGCTAAACTAGATTCAGGATCATTTCAAGTCCTGGCAATTTTCGTTTTGAACACCGTGGTAAGAAGGAAACGTTTCGTTAGCGTTATGCCACTCACCCTTAAACGGTTCTGATCTTCCAATCCAAAGTTATCAGCCTGGCGACAGTCAGATGACTGGCCACCATACTGAAAACGCTTGCTTTTAAATGTCTTCCTTTACTTCCCATATGGGTCAGAGAAAGCGGGGCCCCTATCACAGTGCTCTGTTATTTGGTACAATGTCTTGCTGAACGACTACCCAGTTACTGTGTATGAACTGATAGGAAAAACAGATACTGACGTCACACGAATTGCCTTGGGAAGCCAGCATATACGAGAGACGTTGCGGATGTGCTGGAGGTACGACGTTTCATGCAAAAGCTGTGCAGACCCCGACCCCCCCCCCCCCCCAAATCAATGCAGAAATGTTCTACGTCGACTTCTGGTCATTTAATATGCTATACTTCGTTCAACCTACTTGGCAATGTCGCGCTGTTTTTAAGTAGACGGTCGCCACGCTGCATATAATAAGGTAGAACTTTGGTGATCTACATGTACAGTTGAATTCCGTTATAAAGTCATGAAAGGGACCGAATATTTTGTGACGTTATAAACGAGCGTCGTTATAACCAAGGAGTGTAATGTTACACTTAACAGTAATGAATTGGTACCACAGAATATCGGATTCCGTCGGCGAGGTGTCGTATAAACGGATGTCGTTATAACTTGGTTTCTACTGCATTTAAATATTTGTTTCCTTCTGCATAGTTAAGAACTACTACTAACCAAAAACTGTACGTATATTAACAGTTGAAGATTTTCAGTAACTGCTACACTTCTAAATGCCGAGTTCTTTTGCGAGGAATACCAGTTTTGCGCCGTCGATAAGCCCCCCTTTTCAACTTGCATGAGCACTCACAAATATCCGACAACCTGCTGTACGGCGCTTCAGGCCCGTCGTGAGGCCGGCCAGGAAGGCGTCGTTAGGCCTAGTGACAGCTTCATGGCGCAACTCTTTAGCAATCGCCTGTCCAATATCAACCCACGTCTCATCCAAGTAAACGATATCTTCGCCCACTTCCTTTAAATCGGCTAATCTACCTCAGGTGTGAACGTCGCCAAAAAGTGATATCATTTCTACCAGTAGCGCTTTGTTTCTTCCTGTTTCGTAATTGAAGCTTGTTTCTTTCACTGGGGAACAAGAAGCCGTAAGTTTCAAACTTGGGCGTTTCCCCGTTATGTTATGTACCTTTTTTAGCGGGGCATTCAATGCAGGATGAACAGTCTGCATAAAGAACGAATGCACCTCACGTCTAACTGCAGGGCGGAAGAAATCGTTGTGCCGCCCCCCCACCCGGTCTCTCAAACCAGCCGCTTGTGCAGGTTGCATTACAAGTTTCCCCTACAATATAACTGCCACTTTGTAAGGTACCTGATTTTTAAAATAACTGTGTACATTAATCACCATTCGCCAGTGACATGCCTTAATAATTCTCCCCTTTTCGTTTTTTTAATCATACCATTGCTAAATTTTCAGTTATTATACTAACACAAAGGTCAATATAACTTAAAACTCCATTCATAAAGACAGGCACTCTCAGACGGCAGCTTGTTACCTGACCAAATGGCTAGCTACTAAGGATTAAAGACAGTGAGTGTAGCACCATGACCAGGGCACTGTGAGCATCTGGAGTCCAGAACTGCTTCACAACAATGGATAAACACCAAGTGGTGCCAGTAAACAATGAAATGCAAACTCTGCTCTGTTGCTTGATAGCATAAGCTGACAAGATGGACAAAGAGATGTACTTTTATACCCTTTAACAACTAGGGAATGATGCCAATGGCTCGAAGATAATAATGTGAACCCTCAGCAAATACTCCTGGACAGGTAAACCCAACACATTTCCCAGTTTTTGGGGGTATACGATGTGAAGTAACTTGGCCAGAATCAATCATCGTGTCAGAGAACTTAATACCTCCACCTTCAGGGGAGTTCCCAAGCTTCTGTTTGTTTATCAGTACTACTGGCCTGAAGATGGAGGTAGTAAGGTCTTCCAACACACTAGCTGATCAGGTACAGGGGTATTGAACGCGCTGTTTAGGGCAACAACAATTTAAATCAGCCTAACATTTTACTGGAAAGTGGTATGGGGGTTGATACTCCCAGTACATGCTCCTATGTAATTCATGATGGCAATAACCAATTATTCTGACTGGATATGGAGTGAAAATTACTTTCTGCCAATATGATGGTTACATAAGCCAAAATGACACTACTTGAAAGATGGTTGTTGCCAATGAATAAGTAGTGGCTCCTACAAAAAGAAATATGGGACAGAACGGAGAACTGCATACTCGATATCCCGCCAACAGGGCAAAATAAAGATGCACATGGCCTAGTATCTTGGCAGTAAGTGGTGATGTCAACATATGGTGAAGCAGAGGCAGATGAACCAATCATGTTAGTCACCCCACTGGTAGTGACTTCAAACAGCATCACAACTAAAAAAATCCCTGCCACACTACCGTTTCTTCATAACAAGCATAAGACATTGCCCAGACGAACACAGAAACAGCGACCCTGAAGTCAGAACAGACAAAAAGCAGTCGCTGACCCCTCAGATTCCACTGTGGGAGGGTTCTCAGAACACTGTATGGCCAGGTAGCGAGTGTTACATAACATGTCCGTGCGGAGGGGGACAGCAAGGTATTGGAGTGTGATGAAGTGTTCCAAGTTCACAAGACGGTCTACAATGGATCTCCATTTCTGCATGCCACCCTGACAATTCAGTAAGACATTGCCACTCTTGAGGAGCCAGATAAGTTGACAGTTTACCATCTATTCAATGGTCTTAATGAAGTCATGTACTACTGCATAGTAACAATGCTGATATGCATTATATAATCCACACATTATCAGCAATCATCCCTATGCTTCCCTTACAATAGCAGGGCTTGTCCAGCACCCAGCAGATATAAGCCATAAGGAACAGTGTACTTTCCCCTACTTTTTCCGTTCATGCCTTAAAACAGACCAGACATAAGTGGCATGAATAACCTGGGAGTGCTGACATTTCCACAGCAGTGTAATCAAAGATTCCAGTCCTCTTGGAGGTGACGCTGTATCAATGAGTAAGTGGTTGTCAACATTTCAAAGAAATGTGTCACTTCCGTTTTCATGGGTTCGAAGTCCCCGGGGGTATCATATGCCAGAAGACTTTAACCTACACCATCACCACTGTCAAAATCCCATATCACAAATTGTAACAAACTGCAACACATATTAAGATTATCACAGATCAACATCTTCTTTTAACATTATTTCCATTAAGGCGTGAGATGATGGAGTAACTAACCACTCATAATTCATGGACTTGGCTAACAGTGAAGGTAGGTCTGTTCCCCCCCCACAAAGTCCATTACACACAGTACTGTCAGTTGACCAGTACACCTGGCCACAGATTCAGCCTGAATTTGATTTTTACTCGAATTTCAGTCAGAATTTATTATCATTCATTTCATGTAAGGTTTTATGCAACACTAGAGTGGAAAGTTCTGTCATATCCTCAATGTACATGGGCATTCTTTCCATGGCATAATTATAATAAAAGAGTTTACAGCTCACACAAGACAAACCAGTCCCAAACGTGTGAGAGGATCAAAAAATTTCTGGAATTCAGCCATACTAAGACAGATGTGCTTCCTGTTAAAGTGAGTGGGGAGGAGTTCCTAAAGGTAGACAGCACGCGATCTGGGCAGAAAGCTGAAACACGCTGAGACATGAGCGTGCTGCAGCGGACTGTGAAGTGGAAGCATGTCATCGCTGATTGTCACATCATCTCAGTTTGAATAGTCAGCTTTTTATGTCCGAGTTCTGAAGCATTCAAGGAATGCCATGTGGTGGAAAGGGCCAGAAAAATGGAGAGACCATTACATCCTGAACCACGACAATGCCCTTTGTCACACCTAGCTCAAAGTGCAGCAGTTTCTGACAAAGAACCAAATTCCAACGAACGCACAGCAACCCCGTTCTCTATATCTAGCAGCTCTGTATAACTTTTTCTCTTCTGAAGACCCAACAGTGGGATCAGAAGTCATCATTTTGTATCCTTAAAAGAAATTAATCCGGATGTGACAGACAGCAGGTCATACAGATATACCACAAGAGGACTTTTGAGGTGTTTCCAAGCAATGACAGGACTGCTGTAACAACTGTGTACGTGCAGAAGGGCAGTAATTTCGGGGTTAGGTTTCATACATATGCTTTTTACTACAAATTTTGCCTAAGTTCTGGGAAATTTTCACCCTCCCACATTGATATCTTTCCCTTAGTTCTGTGATAATAATAATTACCAAATGTACAAATGAAAAATCAGTTGTGTACATTACCTTCATAATCTGAGGCAACCTGTGCCATGCTGGTACAAAATGTAAGAGGTTACGGTACAGCTGGTGTATTCAGCTATACCTCTTCCATCATCAGATCTATTCTGTCATCATCTGGGTTTAAAATGGCATCAATGTTGTAAAATGCTGCATGAAGGGTTATGATGAATATTGAGGCACCTAAAATACAATGGTAAACAGCAAACTCAACATCCATTCATTTGGTGAAATGCTGATAAGAAGAACACCAGTTAAAGACATTGCATATATTAAAACATCATGTTCACATATCTGATCACAAAATTTGTTCAAGAAAGATAATGGCACATAAACTTATTGAAATGCTGAGCACCTGTCAAAATAACCTGAATGGTGTAAGACAATAAGTCCTGTCAAATTCCTTCCTGTCCCAGTGAAATGTAGCAAATGTGATATTCTACATACATTTTGCATTACTAAGCTACCAAAAGGTTACTTTACGAAACAGTGCTTTGTTCTGAAACTTCTAAAAGACTATTAATCCTTTCCTGTTCCTTCTCCTGGCAGCTACAAACTAATTCACAAAAAAATAGCAAGATATGCACCGTGTGTACAACATCATATTGTGGTGTGTTCGTGCAGTGTTTATATGTCACCTATTCTAACAGCCAGATACCATTTCAATGGAAGACAGAGCTTTTATGGCTATTTACTGTTGCCTGCAACAACAAAACATACTTAGGCCTTCACGTAGACTGCCAGATAATTTTGCCTGATGCTAACCAAATTTGGAATTTCTCAACACATTTTCATAAAAGTCCCCAATATAAAATCTCGTGGAAACGTGTTTCGTGGGAGTGGCGCTGACGCGCGTGGATGGACAGATGGACAACTAATAAGCACTTTCTGTGACTACGCAAGTGCACCTAAAGAGGAAATGAAGCCAGGACACTGAAGTCAGTATAGTGACTAGACTATGGCCTGGACAATCAAGGAAATGTAGTTCGATTCCCAGCAGAGGCAAGGGATTCTTCTCTACTCCAAAGCAGCCAGACTGGCTCTACAGCCCACCTAAGCTCCTACTCAATGCATACCAGAGGGTCTTTCCTGACAGTAAACTAGCTGGGGTGTGAAGCTAACTCCTCAGCTCCATCTGCTGCAAAGGTTACGAATAAGTAGAGGTATACATCAATGCCCCCACACGTGTTCATGGTGTGGTATACAGGAAAATACAGGGTACTTAGGTGGAAAATATCAAACGCCTGCCATCTGTTGTTCCTGCATGTGAACTACTACAATCCAACTCAAAGAATGTAAAAATCAAAGACACAAAACTTCACGCATGTGGCAGTAATTTTGTGAGTTGACAGCAGGAGGCTTTCAACAGTGGACCTGGGAAAATTACAGGCATTCTGGCCAGGGCTGTGGAGTTGGAGTTGGAAGGAATTTTGGGTGGAGTCAGAGTTGGTAAAAATGTACCAATTCTGACCTCGATATAAAATCTTAAATAGAGACTATTTTACACAATGTAAACACAGGCTATAAGTTAAATATGCAACCATAAATATACCTAAATGTAGGTTATAAGTCTAAACAGTAGCTTGATGATTCACATGGTGGTGATGAAATGTCTTACGATACGATTCTCCATTTTAGTAGGTTTACCATTATTAATACATATTGAGCTTCTATGAAGGAGTTGGAGATTTAAAAATTGAGGAGTCAGAGTTGGAAGTTTTGTGTATCGACTCCACAGCCCTGGTTCTGACATAGGGCAAGAGAGGGTTAAACTAAAATGTAAAGCAACAACTAATTTCAGATAATTTTATATGTGAAATAACATTGGCTTTCAATGCATCTGAGTATTTTTAATATTTTATAGAAGATCACAGTACATTTACTCAGAGTAAATTAATGCCTTTCAACCATGCAGTCCTCTGCTGTCTGTTGCTACTGCACTCTGCACACACTAGTAACATCAAATATGATCTTACCAAGCACCCAAAATAGTGCTGCTCCTGCTCCTGCTAGATAGAAGAGTGGAAGCGAACACACAGCGACCAGACCATATTGCTGGGCCAAGGACAATTCATGTCCAAATACAGTGACTTTCTTTTCTGCATTCTGTACAGACAAGATGTAGCATGCACCCAAACTTGCAGCAACAGCTATCAACAGAAGTGGTGATGTAATTCTGGAAATAATATTAGCTATAATGCACATAAAAAATACATTTGTAAAAGAAAGCAAACCAACCACTTGTACAAGGCACATGAAATGTTATCATTTGGCAGACTCACTTACAGACAATATGCAAACAATCCAAGGAACACAAAGAAATAGTTGCTTTGAAAGTACTCCACATTTCTCATTATTCTCTTGCTAAGACGTGGAATGCTTGAAGGGGTGCGGAAATTCCCTGTATTCACAAACGCAGTCCATGGTCGTATGTTTTCACGACGCTGACCAAACCATTCTTTGGCAGCCGGGGAAGAAAGGGAAACCTGCATTGGAAGCTGGAACATACTTTACACAAAACAAAATGGCTTGTCACAGGTACTAGAATCTGTAATTTCTGCAAAACTCACAGAACACTCTGTTCATAAGCATCACAACTCAAGAGCTGCGATAAGTCAGTCAGTACAGAGACTAAGCTGTGGGCAGGATGACCAGGCAATCTGGGTTCAATTTCGTGAAGGGGCAGATATTTTTTACTTCTCCACCACCTGGGTGTACATCCAACAGCCTCCTATTTAAGAGGACCTGGTGGTCTTCTCCTGAGAGCAAAGTGGAGAGGTGTGAAGTCAAATGCTTACCTTCAGTACCAAGGTTAAACACGTGCTGTGCTATATTTCATTTCATCCATGTCCTCATAGTATGGTGAGTAATTAAATTAAATATGCAAACACCATGTGTCAGCTGTAGCTTTCAGATGCCAAACCTCCAATGAAAGAACTCCGAAATTGCATTAATTAATGTTTCCACCAATCTGTGCTAGGCAGAACAGGGAATGTACTTACTTACCACCTAAAACTAAACAGTTTAAAATTCTTCATTCACTAACAATTTGAAATACTTTTTTATTTCGTTAATTAAAGCAACTGTTATGAGTAAACTTGTACTGTATTCATAATACGTACTTCAAATGTGCCTTCCTTCTTCTCATACCTGACAGAATTCATATTATATTGCATTGGGGTTCACAACAGTTACACAAACACAAAACACAACTACCAACATCGATGAAAACACACAAATGTATTCTAGCAAGTTTAGGCTTGCAGTTTTCATACCTGCGACAGCCAACGCTGATATAAAATATACAAAATGCACCTAACAAAGGTTAGGTTATGAGTTTTCATACTGACAGAAACTCCAATTATGGCTGCCAACATATGTAAAAATTATGCTTTCATGTTCCATTTTAGAGGTAAGTTTACGACTTAAAGTTTTATTTTACTGACAGAAACTGAACTCCAAGAAGTTTATTTATGTCGCCAGTTTTAGGCTTCGGGGTTTCAATTTATAGAGAGATACTCGAGGAGTTAGGCTTTGAGATAACGAGAGAATGTTTAGGGTTTCAGATTTCATTTTACTGACAATGCACTTGAACAAAAATAAGACTACTTCAAACTGTGAATACAGAATGGTACCAGCCTCATCAAAACAACGTGGCGGACATCCCAGGATCGTAATCTCAAATCGTCGTCGCGAGAACACCAAACACATGTTAATAATAAAACTTAAAAACAGCTGTTAATAAACCTAAATTTACAATTAATTTAAATCGTGAACCCAAATTTTACACCACAAGTGCCTCTCTGTACTGACTATAACCTCGAGATGCCTAAACCCTGCTAAGTACCGGAAGCTTGTTTATTAATTGCCATATCATTTACCTTTTCGACGTTTGGAAAGGCTGCTGTACTGTAATAGATCCACTAACACCAAGTTCCACGTCAGCCATGGCCTTAAAGACCTACAGTTTGCAATAATCAAGTTTCACCTAATTACCATCGTCACAGTCCAGTACTGCTGTTCTCGATGGTTCACACCTGACCCGTGTAGCATGTGCACCAACCAGTGTACCAGCTGCCAAATAGCATTTTCAAAGAAATGCTCTTTAATACAGTTGTGTGTCCCTTACATTGAGAAAGAAAAGAATTGCGTATAATTTTAATGCTGAAATAAATCACATTTATTTATTTATTTCGTAGGATCTGTATGTAAGAACATTAATCGTCTCTCCATGTTAGTTGATATTGTTGGTGCTTCTGTGGTCACGTTTGTAATGGATGACTGGTGAATGGTGTGGTTTAACAAGTAGAATATAGGTGCAGAATATTACGTATTTTTCATTAATTGACAATATGAGTGAATTGGTTTGGGGTATTAAAAATGGTGACTTGGATCAAGTCAAAGATATTGTTGAACAGAAGGTAAGTATATGGTGATGCTCATTCTCAGGCCCGTCAATAGTGTGAAACCTGAATGACGGACGATTGTGTTATGAATGTCAGTTTATTTTATTTAAATTGTTGCAGGAGATAGATGTCAATAAAGAAATTGATGGCCGGCCGCCCCTTCATTATGCCGCTGATTATGGTCAAGGAGATGTTATACAGTACCTGCTGTCGAAAGGAGCTAATGTGAATGTAAGAAATAAAACGAGCTAATGTTTATTCTTATACTAAAAAAGAAGGAATTCGTATCACAGTAAGAAATGCATTAAATATTGAGTTACTACTGTGCATTTTCTGTCTAAGGATATGGCCGAAATCAGTTTTCTTAATGAGCCATATGTAGAGTTATACCCTCCATGGGCATGGCTGTAGCTCATTTTTTCCCCAGGTGCACAAACCGGTATAATTCATCACTACTAACAGTCATGTGGAATTTTTGTAACTAGATTTGGTTCATTTTTCTCTGAGTGGGTTTTGTTTTTTCAGGCTAAAGATAAACATGGAATTAGTGCTCTCTTAGCAGCTATTTGGGAAGGTCACACAGACTGTGTGAAATTACTTCTGGAACAGGTAAGTGAATAACACAGCAGTATTCAGTACCAGAACCAGTGTTATCGCTGTTCCTTTGAATGTCGACTGTACTTGGCATGGCAGTTTTAAAATTGGTATTTTCACATCTTACAATGATACAGTACATTCTAATAAATAGTAGGTCAATGCCATTCTTTATGATGTTTCCTGCCAATATTCAGGCTTGTCAGAGGAGCTGCAGCAGGAGCCTCCAAGTACTGTTTTTAACAAGTTAGGAAATGGTTGCATACCAAAACAATGTAGTGTATTTAGTATCTTTTTTATTACTTTGAACACCATAAAACATGGAAAAAAATTCACAAAATTGTATTTAAATTTTTGTAAGTTTTTTTCCCCCCCAAACTGTTTTCTTCTGTCCTCCAATTAAGGAAGTCTGCATCTGTATCGTACCCACAGAGCGTTTTTGTGTTTGATGTAATTCTTACTGTAAAGTGCAGTTATTTCCCATAACAGCATTAACCCTTTAAGGCACAGTAGTTAACGCTTCAGTTTGACTCACAGATTTTTCATGTGTTTTGTGTGATTCTTGTTACAAAGCTCAGTTACTTCTCTAAACAGTGGTAACCTTTAAATGACCTAACACCCCTAGAAATGAACTTTATATATTTAGGCAACAAGGAAATTTACCACATTTTTTAAGACATGCTGCATAATATCTTTTATTTTCCACAAAATTCCATTTATTTTGTAATGTTTTTCTTTTGCTGTTTAAATAATACTCAGGTTTTTCATAAACTGTGCACTAAAATTTAAATACCAACCCGGTCATTTAAAGGTTAATTGACTGGTTTTTGTAATGTGGATGCAGTGTGTTTCCTGTGAGGTAAGAACTGAACTGCTATATAGCATTTACACAAATCTGTATCAGCTGGTCTGTATAATAGAGCTGCAAAGTTTTTTTTATGAGGTACGAATTATATCTTCGAATATTGTTCATTTTGGTATATATTTAACAAGCTACATGGCACACCGCCAGTTCATTATGCCCCTCTGGCACTGTATGTTGTTATTCTGATATTGTTCACACTGAATGTTGCTTCCAGTCGATAAAGCTTGGTAAACGAAATAATCATTTCTGTTTACAGGGAGCAGTGAAGGATGGCAGTGCACCAGACGGTACAAGTTACGTAGACGCTGCCGAGAAGGAGGACATCAAGCAACTTCTGAAGTGAGACACGAAGATAATGTGATCCTGTCGCCATCTGAGCTTTGTTGAAATTATTAAGCTTTTCATGACTGAGAGATCGAGTGTATCAGTTTCTGAAATTGTCTCACATTGTGATATCTAGATTACTGTTAATTTCTAAAATTTGCTGCTACCTTGTCATATCAGTTCAGCATGTTGTATGAATACTGCTATGACATACTGTTACATGTTTGACAAATAATTGTGCTATAAAACAAATAGCAAGCTGTCACTACCCAGGTGTGAGTCCTATGTTGATCTTTGGGATAAAAGTGTGTTAAACTAATTGTGTCCAACTATAGCTGTGCTGTTGGTTTACAGGCTCAAGTTCAGTATTATGGTAATCGTATGGTGCACTGAAGCATGACAGAACTTAATGGTAGTCTCATTGTTCAAAGGCTGTGTAGCTTCTTCGATTCACCAAAAGCAGTGCACATAGCTTATAATTAAAAAACCAACTAAATGCATAATTATAGTACATAATCTATCCGTCTATTTTACTCCTCTGACATGTTTCAGTCTATTCACCATCATCAGGGAGGCAGACATCATATCATTACATAAAACATTATACAAAACATTGTTTCATATAATGATATGTTGTATACCACCCTGATGATGGTGAATACACCGAAATATGTCGGGGGAGTAAAGTAGATGGACGGATTATGTACTATAATTGTGCATTTGGTTGGTTTTTAAATTATGAATTATTGTCAGTTCACAGAGATGAATAATATAAAGCAGTGCACATAGCTTTATCTGATGACCTATTTTGTGTGATGTGTTGTGTGCACTTCACTGCAGGGCAACCAACATAAACACACATTTCATGTGACTGCTCAATATCCAGCTAGTCTGTTCATTTTATGTTGGATTATGCTGCATGGATTCTCATTAGCTTGTCGTATTTATTCTATCGTGTCAGATGCTCCTGCCAAACGAGTGTTAGTGGCTCTGCCCCAGTTAGGGATTGTACAGAGTATATAAAACAAATTATGTAGTGGTACTTATATTTTCATGTGTAATGCTTTCATTGAGAACACTTTCATAACCCATTTCTTGTTGGCCTAAAAATTTGATGCATCAACGAATGACTAAAATAAGAGATGGAAAAAGAGAGAACTATTTTTTAAGTGTTTAAATATATCTAGGCAATATTTATCTTCCATTATCTGTCCAACTTCTGATCCCCACGTTGATAGAGGAGGAAGACTGTCCTGGATAGATGTAGTATACTTGCTGTGTATGATGATCCCGAGCTTCAGCATACAGCTGTAAATATATGTAATTTGTTAATGAACATTTTTAAAATGCTTTTTAAAAGTGCTTGTTGCCACCCTTGATAGAGTTGGTGTTGGAATTGTCTCTAACTGTTGACTTCTGCCCATTCAAAATATGAAAATGTGTTATTTGTTAAATATTAAATGACCCTATGTAGCATTTTATATATATTTTTCTCTTTAGTGTCAGGATGTCACATTCAGAAAGTTGTAATTGAATAAAAACTAATAACCTTGATTAGAAATAAATTTATTATTATTATTTTGGAAGTATGTATATCGCTTCATTTGAAAACACTTCCAGCAGCATGACAACATCTCCAGTTATGGAGAATAGTATTTGGTTCCCTACATGCACCTCTGTTTTGAAGTACCATAAACATGAGATCTCTGCTCTCTGGGATATTGCGTGGTCTAATATTCCAGAAGAGTGCAGATCTCATCAACATTGCAGCGGAAGCCTGAAATCAAGTTTAGCGTAAATATAACCTTGAGTGGCAATATGGGCCCTTCTAAAAGCATCTAGCATTAAGTGCACACTAGTGGTGTTACTGTCACTTCAAATGGTGAAATATGTATGGAATCAAATCTTCCATTTATGTTTTTCCCAACTGTCATAATTTTATTGTCCCTTTTTGTAAGTGGTTAAAGCAGTTCATAGCTTACTCATGGATGAAAGCTTCATATGTATTTTCATTACAGTACAGGGCAGCTCAAAAGTCACTGAACATATTGAGCTACGCTTTCTCATTTGTGACACACGTAAACCCATTTTAAGTGTGAAACTGTATTGTTTTTATGGCTTACTTGTGAGCAGGTTTGGATGCGTATCACACAGCAGGGGAACTTCTGCAGTGGGCTGCTTCCTAGATGGCTATCCATCAAATATTGTTGTTTCTAACTCCACATTATTCAAGACACAAGGGCAAGGTCAGTTATGTACAAACAAACCCCCAGTACTGCTGCTGCAGGTAGACAGATAATTTGGAGCCGGTGACTGCAGCATTCCCTCCCTAGCAAACACCACCTTATTGTAGGATGCCTTCTACCATTTGGTCCAGAATCTTTTGTCTACCCATATTCTATCCAAAAGTATAAAGATTAAAATATACAGAAACATATACTGCCTGTTGTTTTGTATGGGTGTGAAACTTTGTCTCTAACACTGAGGGACGAACATAGGCTGAGCATGTTCGAGAATAGGGTGCCCAGGAAGATGTTTGCAGTGAGGAGGCAGTGGACATAATACCTACATATTTATTCCTCTAGTTTACAAAAGTGCACAACATTAGCTTCAGGCATAAATAATTGCTTGAAGTAACATATGAGTATACATATATATATAAAAGACAGGAATAACACTTTAATAAATAGTTCTAAAAGAAAACCTCACCTCCACTCTTTGGTGAGGAAACTAGACAGAAACGAACGGTTTAGAGGAGTCGGCCTCTGCAGTCATTAGACCCACAGTAACAGTGCAACACTTTTCCAGGAACACTCCCCACATCATAGTTATAATCCCAGGTCAGTTCTGTACCAGCACGGATGTATGTCAACGCAAAGAATGCCACCCACGGGAAACGTAGGTCATGGGTGTCTACAAACACATTCTGGACAAACACATTTGGACTGCATGAATGCTGAAACAAGATAAAACCTATTTTACAGCAGCAGATTTCTTTACCCATGTTATTAAAATGAAAACAGTTAGATCATTATTTTGGACTTTATCATCTATAGTTGTGTGTCCACAGTCTGAAAGTAGAGCAACTCTCAAACAATGGTTATTGAGCAAACTCACATTTAGGTACTTCCTAATGTTCCTGTTGTTAAGTAAACTTACATTGAGGTATCGCCCAATGTTCCCATTGTTCTTGGCATCCATAATGTAGCAGTACTCATCTTGACCAAAGAATTCGCGGACTGACCGATGTTTGGGTCTCTTACTTTTATCACTTTCCTTCGGTTCTGACACAACAGAAAATCGTGATGGCTGGCGTACTATGATACAAAGAAAAAGAAACAGAAAGTGCAAAGTAGAAGTAAAATTTCCTGTACACATGATCACTTTCCAAAGGGCAAATCGTTACCACCCTGAAGGTTTTATCGTAATGTTATATATGGAATGAAACAGTTAATGCTTTGGCTTCCTGACACTCTGAAGGCAGTTGCAGTATCACAGCTGGTACAAGTTACATGTGCTATACACATGCATGCAGATGTATGTACACACATTCCTCATTCCCTCAAATGGGTGAACACTCAACACAGGCTAAGAATGTCATCAGATTTGACAGCCCTAAGCTAACAACTACCACACTTACCATGCCTGCAGCATCAAGGAAGCCACTTAAATATTCAGATCCCCCCTGACAACTCAAACTGTGAAGATTTATGTTTAAAATTATAAAACAGGCAAAAAACCCTCTGTCCTTACAGTCCACTTAATGTCAGGAAACTGCACAAATCAATTATCACAGCAAGATCTGAGGTTCTCACAGTGGTATATATGAAGACTGCTGTCTTAGGGGATTTTAAGAGAATTATGATGAGAAAAGAGCCAGCAGACGTTTGCAAAACGTTAACTCTCTACCAGGTTATATGGCATTACATTCAAGAAGACAGCATTCGTCAAAGACTTACCATACAGACATTCCCCAACTGATATGTTCCAGAAGGTCTGCCGCAAGTCAAATTTTGCACAAGTTGGACATGAGTACACATATGGTCGACTATGTATGTATATATATAACAGAGTGCAGTTGAAATCCATATATCAACACAACGGAACCTGATCGGCCATATCACAACCACTGGGCTGCCTGTGTTATCACCCAGCAGTATTCCTCTGTCGCCTTAATCTTATTGTGCTTTAATTCCCACAAGGAGAAATTCTGAATGCTTTTAAAAAATGCTGCTCCTTCATTTTCTTTTACTTTTTTAAAACTGAGTAAGCTGGGGAGTGTCTGTACTCATTTGACCATGCTTTTGTAATTTGATTGAGGGTGTGTGTTTTGATGCAAGAAATTTTAGTGTAAGTCTGCTGATTACCACGACATACACCACTAACGTGTCTTAAACAAAAACTTGAAACATTATCTTACACAATCCGGAATCTTCATCATCACTGTAATTGTGGTCACTGCTGCTTGGCCTTCGAGATGACTTCTTCCTTGAATCTGTATTCATAAGCAGAAAAAAACCAGTTACTGTACTACAATCATAACCATGAATGTCACTAACAAAAACACCTCTAAAAATAAACTGATCTTGATCATTGTTGTCATACTACTACTACTGCTGCTGCTGCTGCTGCTGCTAATATCACAAACAGGCCGCTGCCACCGACAACAACAACAATCACTACAAAATTACTCTAAATGTCTGTGTTTGTCTGGTCAGACTGGTTTTCTGGTTTGCGTCAGTTGAAGGGAAGTACACCCTCAAGATGCAGGCAGCATGTTCCTCCATTACGCTGACACTAAGCTACATGACCATAGCATGCTGTCACCCAGAAAACCACAATCTGAACACTTACTAACATGAAAACTTAAAATCTTATGTATCTGCTTCCTTACCAGCATCAGCGCCTTTATCTTTGGGATCGTTCTGGCTGTCATCAGAACCCTGACGAGAATTCCGATTCCTCAGCCGTGTTCTGGAAATAGAAACTTAGCACATGTATTACAGGAAACCATAATTTCTTTTCGGTAAGCATGCATGCATTTAAATGCAGTTAAACTTCTGTCCACCGTTTCTGAAGGGACAGCTGGTGGAAGAAAAATAAAAAAACAGGGTAAAGTGATAGTTATGGGAAAGCATTAAGAGTGTCAGAAAGATCACAAAGAACAGTAAAAAATGAAATTATACATTTTACACTTATGCCCATAAAAATAATCAGACAAAAAGTTACTTTAATACCTGCCAGCAAATAACTTTTTAGGCACACTTTACGAAGTAAAAATATAGTGACATATGTGGAGACCACGTCCATCAGTCTATAACCTAGTATCTGGGATTCAACCATGTGGGATTTTCATGGAATTTGGTACAGGAGCTCTTTAAGGAAAGTTGTTGATCAAGCTTCAGTTTCATGAAAATCAATGCTGTGAAAGGCATACTTTACATCTGGACATAAATGAAAATTTCCCCATATTTTCTACATTTTTCATCCAATGTGGATAATACAGAATAATGTCCACCCAAATTTATTGCACAATCGTGAGTTTCATGAAAATCTGTACAGTGAAAGCCACACTTTACTTATGGGTGTAAACAAATTTATATTTGTACTTTCCATGTTTACTGTCTGACTGGGGGTAATATTTGGTATCAGGGATACCAAACCTAATGGTGTTAAGCACTTGTAAGTTATGTGAAAATTGGCACATGGAAAGTCATACTTTCTTATGGGCATAAATAAAATCACACTTATTGATGTATCAACAACCTTCTTGGCATCTCCCCCTCACCTACATTCCTCACTTGGCTCAGACATGCAATGTTTTCTAAGTACCACCACTTTAATAGTAATTACCATCATGGGCAAGTTCCCATTACTGCATGTTCCAAAATCATCACATTACTTTTGCTATTTTTTTTCAGAAACTATCAATTGAAGACTATTGTGGGTCAGGACTACAAATTCTGAATAAATGATGTGGTAAAACAACACTGCGAGGAACAATGCAACCAATATAATAACACACTGCATGATTCCAGGCTTCCGCTGCAGTGTAAACGAGATCCCCTCTTCAAGGGTCACGATGACTGACCCCTAAAGATTGGAGCTACAGGTTGTCTTGAAACGCTGGTGACTAAAAACCACTCAACACCGCGTAACATCCCAGAAGAGTGAATATCCTGTAATCACGTATTGTTTAAATGGGCGAATTTTTGGACCGGAAGAAATGAACAACTGCAAGAAAAGATGCATATAGAAATACACAGAGGTTTCACTATATTCTTTTATGGTGTGTTACTGATGTTTTCAGTTACTGAGACTATGGCACTGACAGATGAATGAATGAGCATGGAGCATTGGCGAAATTATACTTAGAGGTAAAAACTGACATACCTCGATAAAAACCTGTCTCAATGTCACTTTGTCCACCCACTACAGAATCTCACATTGACAAGCCTAGGATTGAACCTGGGCCTCCAGAGGCCAGTGACTAACTGCCGGATCCATGGCATGGCCTACATTTAAATATGTTCATCACACCCGATAACTGGTGATTGTAATTATAATGCCAGCTATCTATTTACATTGCCTCATACTTATTGCATGTAGGGTACATGTGAAAACGTTGCCAATTACCGGATAGAGCTCTGTTCAGGCAGAGGGTTCCCTTTTCCCTTTTCCCAAGGAGCCAGCTGGAACTCTTCATCAGAATCTCTTAAATCCTGGCCTGCTTCACCTTCTTCTTCCTCTTCTTCCTCCTCTTCTTCACTCGCATCTGAGCCAGTGACAAAAGAACATTCATTCCGAGTTGTTTAACAAGGCTTCAACAATGGTTAATTACACAAATAACAACAGAATATGCAGAAGTATAATATTCTGTATTCAGATGTACTTACTGCACAATTACAGTACATTTTAAGCAACAAACAAAGAAAGAAGGAAAGAGACTTACACATCCCAAATAATGGGCAGAACTTTCAGTACCACAACAAAGACCAGGAAGAGAAATGCACCTCTAACTATAACATTGGTAAAAAGGTAAAGCAAGGACAGGCCCTTAGGGTTCCAGGAGGTTGAGGTTCCTAGATTTCTAGACAGTCGACACTTGAAGGTGGTCAGGTTGTCAGCCCCACGCACTGGCCGCATTTACCCCCCAGGAAATATTCCTGGTACTCATTTCTGTTAGAGACTGAGTCGAACCCAGGGCAATAGTGCGACCAAAAGGATTATGCCAATGAAAAATTCCAATGACACCATTGGGAATCGAACCCGCGACCTTCCGATTTGTAGTGCAGTGCCTCAACCAACTGTGCCACCGCGGCCCCTAACTATAACATTGGAGTCAATGGAAAAACAGGTTTGTCTTATGCAATATGACAATATGGACATACATTCCAGAGCACAATGCTTCTGTAAGGCACACCTTTTGTCCTCCTTGCTTCACTGCTACCTTTCTCCTCGGACGAAGAGTCACTGTCATCTACAATGTCACTCTCGTAGCCCTCCTTCAGTTTCTCCACTACTTCAATGTAGTCCAGTTCTGCCAGGTACTCGTCTCCATAGTTCTTGCCTCCCTGCACAAGGCAGTTCTAATTATAGTGAAATCCTAGCATTTTACCAGAGATCAAGGCTTTGGAGTATCTGTAACGACATCTGAGAAGTAAGATTTTGACAGTGCTAAATACTACAATTTTGGTATTCTGGAATGTGACACTGTGTAGTCTGGTACATACATACTAAGCACCGGCACTTTCCAGCAGACTATAATCAGGGCCACCAGCAGTGAAGTGCACCACCCTGAGATTGACACAATTTACTTTTTTATATATAATAATTTATTAAATCAAACAAAAATTCTACAGCAGCAAATTTGAATTTTTTAGTTCCCATTGATCATTAAACAATCTGGTCACTTCATGCATAGGTAATGTGCACCACCCCCCAAAAAATCAGGCTGGCACTCTTTACTTTAATCTTCACCCTCTGAGACTGGAATTAAATGCCCGGTTTGATGTGCAGGAGACTGATTTAAATGAGAGCTGAATAAGGAAGGCCACTAAATGGCCATCATGTATACCTGATGTTCAGAATTTTGAGCATCACCCTGTGAGATAGATCAGAACCAGGATCAACCCTTTGTGTGTGTGTGTGTGTGTGTGTGTGTGTGTGTGTGTGTGTGTGTGTGTGTGTGTGAGGCAATGATATGCTGTGCTGCCAGCATACACCCATGCATGCGCGTGCACACATATCAAGAAAGAAAGAAAGAAAGAAAGAAAGAAAGAAAGAAAGAAAGAAAGAAAGAAAGAAAGAAAGAAAGAAAGAAAGAAAGGAACAAACAAACAAAGAAAGAAGGAAAGAAAGCAAGAAGGAAAGAAAGAAAGGAAGAAGGGAAGAAAGAAAGAAAGAAAGAAAGAAAGAGAGAAAGAAAGAAAGAAAGAAAGAAAGAAAGAAAATTACTTAATCTAAAATTGTCTGTGTATGGGTGAACTAACAGAAACAGGCTGCATACTTTAGGATTATGTTTTCATCAAGGAAAAGTCATGACAACTTGCTGTAGCTGTAAATCAAAATGGATGCAATTCAATAGTAAAGCAGGATAAACCACTAAGACAGTGGGTTACCTCATTTGCTCCTTGCTCAGTAAGCAGTCGCCCCGCGTAGATGCAGATGAAGCCTCCTTGAGGAATGTCATTAAGGCAGCGAATACCCCAGCCACGATTTGCAGTCTTGAACACCTGAAGTTTGAGTTGCAGAGGCTGTTGGGCTACTCGATTCAGACATGTGTTGTTCTCATTCTTTGCACATTTACACCTGTAGCAACACAAGCAAATATCAAAAGCCACTTGATTCAGCCACATCCTGGAGCATTTACACCTATAGTGTCACAAGTAGATATGGCAAGGCACTCAACTCAGACATGTGCTGGAATTGTACATGATCCATAATCCATGAATTGATTGAATATACAGTGAAACCCTGTTAAGAAAATTTTTAAAATTCCAAGAAAATCCTACTTCTTAAGTGGGAAATTTCTTAAAAGGGTAATTCTAATGAAATGGGAGAATTCTGGTGCTTTTTTATCCTGACTTCTTAGGCGGGAAAATTTCTTAACCGGGTTTTTCTTACGCGAGTTTCACTGTATATAATATAATAATAATACAAACAAACAGCACACTGGTGAAATATATTTTATATAGTAACCTCCTACTTGTTTCAGCCACTTACTTGGCCATCCTCAGAGAGGCAACACAAAGGATAAAAATTAAATTATGACACAATTATTGAAATGACAGCAACAATCCAAAACAAAATGACAATAATATACATTTTAGACTATGACTGTTATTGCCATTGTATATTCTGCACTGGTTCTGTCACTTCCATAATTGTGTCACCTTTAAATTTTTATACGTTGTACTGCCTCGCCGAGGACGGCCACGTAAGTGGCTGAAGCATGTAGAAGGTTATTATACATACAAACTATTTCACTATTGTGCATTTTGTCAGTCTTCCTATTACATTATACACGTGTGCTGGAATATTTATACCCACAGAAAGATCTATCCACCCCCTAACCCAGACAGTAATAAATGTGACTCCTTTCTCTCAGCCTACATGAACAAGACACCAGAGACAAGGAGGCCTGGATCAGCGATACTCAGGGCCATTATGCTGTAGCTGCCTCACATAATTTCAAAACTTGTGCCACACAATCTCACACAAACACAAGCATTCATCTTGAGGAACTTACACTGAACACGTTGCATTATGAAGCTTTGCACGTTTCTGGGGTTTTCTGCACACGGGAATGTCAATTTTTTTAAAATAAGTAATATCGCACCTGTAGCCAGAAATCTATAAAGAAGGTACAGTACTCGACAAAAGAACATGTACCACACAGTTAAAGAAAACTGGGACTGAGGATTCAAAATAAAACCAAAATTTATGCCACATTATTTCTCAGTGCTTTAACAGACATGGCCACTATACACACTGCCAAATACAAGATTCATTTCAAATTTGTGTGTGTTCTCTGTTATATCTGTGGTAGGAAGAACCGACAAGAAATAAGGCAGAAAACCCCAGGAAAGTTACACTTCTATATTGGCCGTGTCAGATTTGGATTCTCTGTAATATTTAAATGTGTAAACATTTCAGGCACCACCCTGCCGGCACAGCCTCAGTCCAGTAAGTAAGGCTACAGTCCAGTAACTGAGATTATGAAGCATTTCTGTGGAACAAAGGAAATGGTTTAAGACGATTTATAGTTATCGTGATGAAAACATACTTGGAGTTGCATTCATATATTCCCGTCATGACTGGCTCTGGCAACCGTCTGTAGTAGTACCCAACCGTGGGATCAACCACTCCACCTGGACCATATGCAGTTCCCTGGATCGTTAACTGCCAGCAGGCACACTTGTCTCGGTCCTGCATGACATCCGACAGGACAAACAAATTCACTGCTTCACCAAAAATACATTACAGTAGTCCGGGAGGTGGGTGTCTGTCTAGCTTGCTAGACAGGTGGTTCCACCCTCTAGAGATGAATGGTACATATTCAGTAGACTATGTAGCACCACATCTCACAAAAAAACATGATCTCAGTATTCACTGCAATGTGAATCTCAAATCTCATATGCACGACAAAGTTCAAACAAAAACTTAACCAGTGACTTTCTCCTCAGGACAGCAACATCTCTTATACTGTCAGCCTTCCTGGTCCATATGCATAATCATGTGTTACCTGAACAGATTGCCCTCTGCATCCATTACAATATTATGTACACATGCTGGAACAAATACCTCTCTCTGTAGTGTACTCAAGTGTCATTAGCTTAGACTTATCCTCTTCAGGAACTGAATCTGAACATTTCTGACCATTTCCAAGCAACCATTAATACAGTCTGATATCACTAACCATTCCTGCTGGTCATTAAACTGACGCAGCATTTGTCTTTGAGACCTTAAAAGGAGTATGTGATAGGAATTCATTAATATCAGTCAGCTTCCAAACCCACTTTACAAAGACTTTGAAATGAGACATTAACAAGAGTAAAATTAAGTATATAGGCAAATGAATGACCTAACAGCAAACCTGATCCAAAGCCTTCAAATTTTACTGCAAGTTCATACAGCCCGTAATTACATTCACTTTTACACTTAATTTTATTCAAATTAAAATGTACCATACAGAAATCATGTCCCCACAAAACATTTTTGTCAATGTAACATAGTTAAAGTCTTGCTCCATCACTACACAACTAATATTTGAATTTCACAGATGTCAACAAAATTTCGTAACACCCATGTCAATGTGTACTTCAGTGTATCAACAGTATATATACTGAGACTTCATACTATAAAAAAATACAGAAAAGACCTTTAAAAAGGGATAAGGTGCAGTGTGGACCACGCTTAGACTATATCAGGCGAAGGCATTCTCCCGGCTCATTCACCCTAAGCATGATGTCTGAAATGTGTGCTGAAATGCTAGAATACCTTCACCTTAAGATGCAGCTAAACTCCACAAGCCAAAGTTACACAGAAAGTTAAGACACTCTCAGTGGAACAAAGCTGTTAACTGCTGTATATCTGACCTGACAATCATCAGTGCAGTCACATCCAATAAGGAACTCTGGATCAAGGTTCAGGTTTACTCCAGCAGTTGCCTCCCGCTTTGTTGAGTAGGTCACATAAGATGGCAGTTCATTGTCCACGTTGTTGACACACGGAACTGGGACATTTTCTTTTCCATATGACAAGTCCTGTCACGCAAAAACAGAGTATCTGAATGGGCAATTGATCCCCAGTTTGACATTCAAACAAAATACTACTCACCTGCAGACATAAATGAACTCCATTTTGGCTGAATGGTTGAAGAAACATAATGCTGGATCAAGTAATGATATGATACAGATTTTCTGTGAGTTTTTCCATGCTTCAAAAGTTTCAGAATAAAAGTGACTCAAAAAACTACAGGGACAATAAATCAAACAGCAGAAAAATACATTACCCTGATATCTGTGAAGCCCTTTTCTGCCACAAACTCGGCAAAGCAATGGACCCAGAAATCAAAGTCAAAAAGATCGACTGCCTTGTTGGACCTCGTCAAACGGAGGTATCTGTGTAGCTCCTCCATGTTACGCAGACGTCGACCACACGGAGCTCTGTACATCACCACACGCTTCCCACGACACCGATTCACTTGCCTGCAGAATAGCAGTTATATTTAATACATTGCTGAATACCACAATCAAAACTTGTGACACAAATGGGGAAAGCTTACAGTTATTGGATTATTATGTATTACAATGTTTAACCCTTTGGTGCCAGAACTAAAAGCCTGAAGTGATGTGCAGACCAGAATTTAAATGCAGGCTTCATGATAAAGGCCATGACAGGCTGTTGGCTATACTAGTTGCTTTGGCATTTTGAGTATCACACTGCATGATGGGTATACATGACGTTACATGCCAAAGGGTTAATGCTATTTTCTTGGACATATGTCATTGTCCCACATCTTATATACAAACAACAAACTGCAGATAGGATCTTTTTCCATTTCCAAATGTAAAGAATGTAAGAAACTTGTACTCTGTGTTGATCCCTTGGCACAACCACTCTTGTACTCTCAGTCAAGGAGACTTAACATCACAGGAAAATGTCTATATTCTTCTGACGACAAGAATAATGTCCATCTCTGAAATGCTGCAGCTTTGATATACGAAACTATGCCAATGGATAAAACACACAAGAAGAGCCTTACAAAAAACTGTACAGTTTACATTTTTCAAGATCATCTTTCTTCTGAATCACATAAAAAATTGGGATGAACAGTTGTGTTTTGGGGTGCTTCAATATCGAGGTTGTGTCTATATAAGCATTCATCTTGAAACTTCTGCAACACCTACCTGTCCCACTTACACAGCAGTGGGATGATCAACGGATTCTGACCCTTCAGACGATTACGATTATCCTGTGTTTCAGAAAGACACCGGGGGCCACACTGGTGTGGTTTAAATTTTTCAGGCCCCTTATAAGAGGCATCCAACTGCAGATACTGAAACAAATTCCAGTCCACATTAATCCTACAAGCAACAAGCACTAGGCTTTTCTTGATCTATAATGACCTCAGAAAAATAACAGAAATAAACTGTTCTTCTTTTGTCCTTTGAGGACTTCTCTGAATGACACCCAGCCTGCCCTTTCAGCCACATTTAAATGGAAAAATACCCCTGTTGTTGCTGCACTATCTCTTTTCTGGACCACAAAGCACCTATCATCTGTTGCTACCTGAAGATGAGAGAGGAACAAAGCTAATAGACTGATGTACCTCAATACGGCCTGGTGGCTGCTGAATCTTCTCTATGTTTCCTTGATATGTCTGCTGCTCCTCCTGCATCCTGTCCATGATGCCATCTGGACGCTTCGTGGTGCTCTTCTTGGCCACAGCACGTGATGGCACAGACTCTGAGCTTTGACTTTGTACACCTAATAGTTTAAAAATCAGAACAGCGTATTAATTTCTGCACTTATTCAACATTTTTGTATGCCTGAATACAGATGTACCTTAAACCGTGTTTTATAAACTCCTCAAAAGTAAGGCACTCTTCAAGGTTTTCCAGCAATAACGTAGAATGGCAAATTATTTGTATGCCAATTTTTAACCTTTCGGTACAGAATGTTACATACATAATGCACCACATGATGCTTGAAATGCCAAACGCCACATATTCATGGCTGCTCCTATGCAACACCCATTTAAATTCGGGTTTTCTGCAGATCACTCAGGGCACTAAATTCTGGCACCAAAGGATTAAGCCACATCCACAGAGAGAATAAAATATTAGTAATTGGGTTTGTTTATCATTTTATATAATCACTGACAGCATCTGAGACTATACAGTCAAATGACAGGATAATTTATAAAAACAAACACAAAAGGATGTGTAAGGAAATGGACATCATCTAATTGGATGTATTGTCCTGACATTGGTTTGAAGGGACTGAAGAAACCCATGAGGCACCTCAGTCACGGCAGCAGGTCTCTGGACCAAATTTAAAACCTGGGACCTCATAAATATAAATTTCCAAGTCAAAAACTTGGCCAGGAGATCAAAGGTTCACTGAGGAGTTCCTCAGTCCCTCCTTGCCAATGGAGACAGTATCTCAATTTGGGCCAAAACGTTTTCTTCCTTCATTTAAAAGTAATTGCAAATAAAGGGACGAAACTTTCTGTACTGAGATTCCAAAATGACTGATCTCCCAAATGTAAATGACAATACTGTTTTGATCCACCTAAATATACATCAGGCATATTTTGAATGCCATATACCTTGCCCCCTCTTGCACCTAACCCGTGCAGTAAATTTTACGTATCGTATTTGTAAGTACGGAATACTAATCTTGCAATGTAAAAATTACACTTCCAACACATGAAGATGGTAACAAATAGCAACCGTATACAAAGAAGCCATTTTTTTTAATAATTCTGATTTCATTTCTCACATTTACAGAAAGGAAAGCTTAACCCAACCCCATAGATTACGCACATTTCTCAGTCAGTATGCAGTATCACCACCAGCTTTCAAGCAAAAACAGCCTGTTATTAAAAACAAATAAATACACACACAAGGCCAACAACCACCACATTTCTTCAGACAGACAGACAGACAGAGAGAGAGAGAGAGAACACTTGACATTCCAAGCAATAACTGCATGTTATTTAGAGTTGCATTTTTTTTCTGAACATCTGTATGTTACACAAAGAACTCTGTACAGTATGAAGATGCTGTCTTCAGGCATGTGATGCCATGTAGCCTGATACAATACAAGTTTACTGATGTGTCAGAGGATCCTGCCACCTTCAACATCAGCACAGATGACTGGAAATGACAGGCAGGTAAGACGACTGGGTGAACTGAGGCACAGCTCTAGCAGAGCAAGTTGGAAGTCTGGTAGAAGAAAGGGCACAGCGTGACAGAATGGACACTGCTGGGAGAGAACAGGACAGCAGAGAAGGAAACAGTGGGCAGAAGACAAGCATGGAGATGGGGAATTAGTAATCAAATATTTACAAATAAGTACAAATAAAATTACAGTAGGCAGGACAGCATGCCCAGCTTTTCTTCTCAGCTGTTGTTACTTTGCTCTCCTCCTATCAGTCCACTGGCCTCCCCCCACCTCTTCACTCACTATGGTTCCTTCCTTCCCTTCGCGATCCACACCATTAGTACTTTGATTTTTGTTACCATTCTATCATTTTTTCAATACTTTTATTTTTAGTCCTCCATTTTCTTGTATTTATCTGCACTACTGCCTTCTCTGGGGGCACGCGGTGGCACAGTTGGTTGAGGCACTGCCCTACAAGCTTTAAGGTCGGGGGTTCAATTCCCAATGGTGTCACTGGAATTTTTCATTGACATAATCCTTCTCGTCACACTATGGCCCTGGGGTCGACTCAGCTATCTTACAGAAATGAGAATGAGGAATATTTTCTGACGGGTAAATGCGGCCAGTACATAGGGCTGACAACCTTACCACCTTCGTGTGCTGACTGTCTTGAAATCTGGGAGCCTCAGCCTCCTGGAACCCTCTGGGCCTGTCCAGGCCCGTAATGGGTTTGCTTTCCCTTTACCTTCCTTCCTTCTCTGCTCTCCTGTTCACCCTACTCATGGTCCAGTTCTATTTCTCTGTGCCCATTCCTCTACCTGATCTCCCACTGGCAGACCCAAACGTTCTGCTCCAGTTCAAACAGTTGCTACTTTCTGCCTGTCATTTCCATGCAAGGCTTATTCATCTACCCTGATGAGGAAGGCAGTGGGATGCTCTGAAACGTTAGTTAACTTCTACCAGACTACACGATGTCACATTCCCAAAGACAGACATCTTCATAGTCACAAGCATGTGAACCTCAAATCTGACTTTGTGCCATTTATTAAATTACTTACTTGAACTAAACTTCAAGTAAGCATATTACAAGAGTTCTAGTATTACTGTGGGTTTGGAAAAAAAAAATCAGTGCTAATAGAGTAATCGCTATTTAACCTGCAACATGAATGTTAGGGTTCAATAACCAGGGCTAAACTAATCCATATCTGATCATCTGTGACTACTGGAAAATTAATTCATAGAATTAATTTGTGAACATTCACTCCTGCTCTTTTTCTTCACTTCTCCATATCAGCAAAACACTAAATTTCTGCTTGACATGGCTAAGATGGCTCTGGACATGTTTGAGTATAGAAATGTAGGAGACTAGAGCAATATACAGATAAAACACCAAAGGTAGGCACAACTTATAGTCTTCAGAAATGTTTGGTGAGTAGAATCTTTAACAGGTAACCGAGCCAGATTCTAATGACTCCTGGTAATAGTAACATACATATATCACATGCTGTCTTACCTTGAAGTGGTCCCAAAATTGTGGTTGTGACTTTATGAAAAAGAAAATAAAATTTGTAATAGAATATGTTTCAATCATGAATAAATCCATAAAAAGAACTGGAGTCCACAGATGTAGCTCATTTGTGTGTAACCATTCTGACCAATACCAATGACTTACCTCCTGACTCATCCCGTCGCATTTCTTCTCCATCAGTCCCACGAGTATATTCCACATATGGCATGTTTCTCTGAAACAAACAACCCGTGATACAGATGTGAAATGACTATGTCAGGACACATTCTACAAGCAACTGTCTTCAGAAACAGTTAAAGTCCATTTTACTGAAAGTGTGAAACAGTATGAAAAACTGTTGTTAACAATGAATGCTCAGTATTGCAAGATTTGCATTTGGCATCGTAGCAAACACATCCTGAACCAAATGCATATTTTTTTGTCTCGTAACTAGTGACAATATGGGAGTGTACAAACGAATTATAATGTACTGTGCATTACTCAAACTGCAAAGTGATCATGTTGACAAATTAAAACTCATTATACCAAAGAGTCATTACCATTCAGACTTGATGGCAGTGAGAATTCCTATGTGATTCATACACAGCAAATATAATAGTCTGAACTAACCTGATATGGCCTCACACCTGTATATCACTCAACAAACACAGTGGATGTGAAAACACATCAACATGTGGGAGTGAAGGGGGGATATAAAATATTCGTAACATACAGACAACTTGAGAACTTACTTGTTATGCACTTAACTGTAGCTTATTATTACACCTACCTGGGAAGTTTCACACCGATTAGACAAGAACTTTGCATGCAAGCCACACACAAACTTCTGTATGCACAATTACAACAACACTTCTGCCATCACTTTCTGTTCTGTTCTGTCTGAAAGGATACACTGTGGACACTTTCTGACTCATCTAAGTGTACAAACGGACATTTTGACCCTTAACAATAAGACCATCATGTTGTCTCAAAATATCAACCAATGTTCAATTTCCAGCAGGGCCAAGGCACTTTATTCTTCGCTGGAACATCCAGATGAACCACCACACCCCTCACTCTCCTATTCAGTGGGTGCTACAAGGAAGCTTTCCCTGGAGGTAAATTGGACAGGGTGGGAACCTGACCACTAACCCACAGGTGGTGCCAAGGTTAAGTATGAGTGTGTATACACCTCCACTCTCCCTCTGCCTGTATGGCATTCACAGGGACAATTTTCTTCACTTCTTACATGGCACAGCAATCTGCACTAATAACGCAAAATAAAAAGAACAACAGGTAAGTGTGCTTATTGCCTAGTACCTTCTTCAGGGTGGCAACACCAAGACCTCTGTGTCTGCTAAACGTTCCCTGTTCCTTCCTGGAAGCAGCATAAGCAAGCTCTGCATACAGAGGACCAAGGCGAGTGGAACCACGATAGATCCATTCAGTGCGTCCGTCTGCATCAAAGTGCATCTTGACCAGCGAACCATCCACCTCCACAACTCGTGCAATCCACCACTTGCCTGTAGCAGATGACATGATATTTGCAAGGCCTGAAGACACACCACACACTGAACACTGTGCTGTCATAACAGTTTCTGTATGATTTTAGGTTCTCATAACAGCAAATGAGGGACTTGCTCTTTCCACATTTAGGGTAAAGCAGTATGGACGCAATATGTTTCTCTGAAACACTGGTACTGCTCTATGCTTTTCACAATTTTACCCTAATGTATCTACCTCTGCATTTCATACTTACAGCTGTGCACGTTTTTTCACACTGTTTTCATTTTGCTTTTGCTGCTCAGTTGTGACACTGTCTATTGTTACAGGTGGGAAACATTTCAGGGGAATATGCTGCCTCCATTTGCAGGGTCACTTGGGCCCTGAAGATGGAGGCACTAAGTTCCTCCAAAATATCAGTATCCACCAACATGATTACATGGTGTCATAACCCAACAGACCAGACTGAAGAATGAACTAATTTTCAAAAATATCTGAAAATTATCCCTTCTTAAGATCAATACCTCAAAATTTTACAACACTGTGAAGACGTGACAACAACAAAGTAGCTCCCCTCATTGATTTGACTTGTTCTTCCCACGGTCACATTTGTATTTGTCCCACGTTTAACCAGCCGTTTCCACACTTTAATACCAGAAGTGCCAAGTTGAAAATTTCAACCTTATATAGTGACTGTGGTGCCCACGTCAAAACTTAAACCATTAGATAAATTGCTACATCTAACAACATGTGACATCTGGTGGCATTTTCCATGAACTACAGTCAAGAAATATTGGGAGGGCATTACTGTCTTTATATTTTTCAGTTCTTGGGGAACTTCTGTGTATATTTTAACCATGAAAGAAGAGCCACTCTGGCATCCTGAAATGGTAGCTTGGCACTGTGGGAATTCTACTCTTAAAAGACTCTTCACACTACAATGATGATGCATTACCATTCCATTCTGTCTTGACAATTTGCCCCTGCTGCAGCTTTACCATAGGACGCTCAGGGTACTGCTCCAGATACTTGCGAATGAAGTCTCTTGAGTCTGGATGGATATCGTCCCACACATTGCGAGAGCACTCACAAACAAGGAGAATCTTCTCATGTACCACGTACTGAGCATAGCCGTCATCAAAAAAGACCAGGTACCTGCACCATACAAGATAGTCTGCCCTTAGAGCTTTGAGTGGCATGCCTATACATTTACAGTAGCAGCTGTGTGGCCAGCAGGGAGTTGCACTGGATATTTATGATCTGAAAGTCTGCACTCAAGCTATAATTGTGTCCTAATATCTGGTCTTAGAATCATAAAAAGATGCTCCGCCATCTATTGGCTACTTGTACGAATTTCTTCAGCCTGGAAATGAAGTAATTCTTAGTTATAGAAATACTCACTGCTTGCAGTAACCTCATTTTTGTCATATCTCAACTGACCTGTATTTGTTCATAGACTTGGGAGGCTCAGCAATGACACCAGAATAATAGGATTCCTTGCTCCAGTCATTATCTTTAAATATTGCAATGACACGTGTTCCAACTGGAAGTCGGACAGGACTTGGTGAAGCATAAGCCATCTGTCTGCCTGTAACCTGCTTCAGATAGTTAGATTTACGGTATGTTGACTCAAACTTCACTTTGTACTGGTTGTACAGGGTCAAAACTCCAGATGCGAGCTGGAAAATGAACAAAAGCCTAATGTTAGATGTCTAATTTTAAACCAGCATTTCAGCCTCACATTATTCAGATGCATACTTTCGAAGATTAACCCTTTAAACACGAAGCCCATCTCTTTTATATAAGGACTCAGTGTGTACCGCGCAGTAAACACTCTCCACTTTGGTTATAAAAACCAGTCTCTTAACGTTTTATAAGGCAAAAGTTGCTGTTTGTTCTGAGATCCACACAAAACACATGAACGCAATGTGGGCACCACGTAGAATTTTTTAATGTTAAACCTGGTCATATGTAAAGTTACCGCTAGGCTTTAAAAGGTTAATAGCAAAGTGACATTAAGCAACTACCTATTTTGGAACATACCCCACCAACCCTACATATTTGAGATCTCCAATAAGAAACACCAACACAATTCTCACATTATTCAAACAAATAATTTGGAACGTGAATGGACACTCATGTCATGAAAGCCTCTCATTCACTGACTGAAGAAATGAAAGAATGCTCATTTGCATGATGAGGCTTACTTGACTTTCCTCTGTTCTTAGCCCCTGAAGTTGTCAGACCTTCTGCTCATTCATAAAGACCCCTGTCCTGCAGTTCCCGCCCTCCTGCCTAGGGATGTGTAACCTTTTCCCCATTCCTTCCTCATCCTATGTGACTGACACCCCACCTCCCTACTATAACGTGCAAATTTCCCAACCTGGCCCACTTCTACCGTGCATATGAAGATGGTATACTGTTCCAAAATATTGGTTCCCACCTACCGCACTACATGGCATTACAACACAGGACACCAAAACATGAATTCACCAGGTTATTAACATACAAAAGTAAAGCTACTTTGTGCCCCTGATGGACAGCAAATCAGCAGTTTAAATAAGTGACAGTGAACCATAGTGCCATTTGTATTCCGCTTAACACAGTTAGGGTGACTGAATGAAGAATAATGAAAGATACAGTTTTGTATGTTGTAAAGGTAAATCAACACACTACAAAAATTTGATTGCAAATCATGGCAGAAAAAACCACTTGGGAAAACGAGGAGCACATGGAATACTCTTAAAACCAAACTCAAAAATAATGTATATAGACGAATTGGACTAAACTGTCTCAAGAAAAGTTCCACGAACATGCTGATAAAGCTACTGATTTCACAACAGGGAATTTCATGGCCAGCTTAGTGATTACCATCAACTGCTGCAATGACCCTGCATAGTTGGTTACTAAAATGACCAGTCAGTACACAACACTGGTTGCTAGCACATACCTCTGATCCCTTGGGTGTAACCTCTATCACTCTGGCTCGTGACCACACGCCATAGAAGCTTTGCTTCATCACATACATCACATCACCAACACAGGGTTTTGGCCGCACAAGTGCACCAACGGGAGGCAGTGGTTTGTGTGCTACCTCCACCTGTTCCAAAGCGACAACATCTTCTTGTCTCTGCAAGAAACAAACTCCAATTATAACATACACTATTGGTTGGTTGGTTAACAGTGTCTCCAGGTATGGTCTACGTGATCTCTCTGCCCTGCCTACATAAGCAAGGACATTACAGAACTGCACATGGTGAATGATACACCACACACCTGGGCCAACCCTTCAAGCACCTGTTTCTCTCTGGTTCCTGATTCTGCCTCTGCTGTCACAAACTTACGCTCATTAAATATTAATTTCACAACCCTGACTGTGGATAACTTCATGTTTACAGCACATTCAGGACACTTTAAACACTCGCCTGATGTACAGTGCATGGGCAAAAGGGAGTTACAATACAGTGACATTACCAGCTGTCAGGAAAAGTGGTACTGCCAAGATGAGGAGTGCAAACAGCTCACAAGGACAAGGAATTTATTCCTTTCGTAGTCTGTCTTATGACAGGTCCATAGCCTCTTCCAAAGCAAGTTCTCCAAACAGTGCAATCTTGTGCTTCCTCTTTCAATTTTCAGTACCCTTTCTTTTCCTCAAGGTTATCCAGTATGTGCTTACATTTTCTTCCTTGTCTTCCTGTCATTTCTATCCTTCCCTCTGTCATTCCTTCAACAGCATGTTGTAGAAGGCAAAGGCAAGCTGTGACCAATCCAGTTAACCTTCCTTCTTTTTATTATATGTAGGATACTCCCTTCCTCCTTGACTCTTTGTAATACTTCTTCATTTCTCACACAATTGATCCAACTGATCTTCTCCATCCTTCTCCAGCAGCACATTTAAAAACTTCCCAGGTATTTCTGACACACCTTCTGAAGTGTCCAAGTCATTATCACAAACTATTTCCCAAAATAAAGCTCAGTTGTGTAAAATGACAGTAAAATAAAATGTGATTTTCTGAGTACTCATCAACCAAAACACACTCTGGATTACCTGTTTTTGATTACACTGAAACTCGCTTAAGAAAATTTCCCACCTAAGAAGTCAGGATAAAAAAGCACCAAAATTGTCCCATTTCATTAAAATTACCCTTTTAAGAAACTTCCCGCTTAAGAAGTTGGATTTTCTTGGAATTTTCAAAATTTTCTTAACAGGGTTTCACTGTATCTGTCTCGCTTTTCCCCATCATTAGTTCAGATAATCAGGATTGTGTTGGAACATTTTCCAAGTCATGCCTTCAAATCACATTATTATGTACTTTCTACAATGCAAACCACCTAACAGATCATTTGGGCAGGTATTACTCCTGCTAGTTGCTCAGGAGGTCCCAGGTTCAAATCTTGGTCCCAAAGTCTGGACACCTTGAGGTTTCTCATCATTTTCTTCAGACTTTCCAGGCAACCAGTACCTCAAATTAAGCAACAATTGCCTTCGTTCACATCCTTTTCAAATTATTGATCATTCCATCCTGAATGCTACATGACCTACCACTGTCATTAAATGAACCATAAAATATACAGACTCCAAGCCAGTGCTTAGAGGGAAATGAGACATTAATTGTCAATAAAAACCCAACATCTCCTCCTCCCACTACTACTACTACTACTACTACTACTACTACTACTACTACTACTACTACTACTACTACTACTACTCCTCCTCCTGCTTCTTCTTCTTCTTCTTCTTCTTCTTCTTCTTCTTCTTCTTCTTCTTCTTCTCCTTCTCCTTCTCCTCCTCCTCCCCCTCCTTCTCCTCCTGGCAGTACATTCCATCCTGAACTTTACCCCCTTTTACTACTGCTCTCCATTGGTCCTGATTCTGCAACTTTCACCTCCAATTCCTAAAGCCCATTATCTCCATATCTTTGTCCACTGAATCCAGCCACCTAACAGCAGGTCTGCCTACCCACCTAGTGTCCTCTGGTTTATGGAAAGTTAGCTTAATGCAAGGCTCTTGCTCCTGCATTCTACAAAGGTGTTCCAGCCACCTCAACCTTCCTGCTTTGGACACCTTAAATATTTCTGCTTTAAAATTCTGAAATCATCCTATCTCAAACCATTTTGGGTAGATGAACGGTTCCTTAGGAACATGTATCACACTCTTACTGTTTCCTGTCCAAATCAAACTGTTTCAGATCTCACAGTGTAAAGATGGTACAATCATAATGGTAACATGATACATATCGTTCATAGATTTGGAGCGAAAAACCAAACTCACATTATGTACTTAATACAGATTATAGGTCTACTAAGAGCAGCAAGTAGTGTCCATGTCAGTTGTCTTGAGCCCTGCACACCCTAACTATGCTGTGGAAACAATATACGCATGATAGGGTAGGTACCATATAATTTTACCCCGTTTTGTATGGGTGTGAAACTTGGTCTCTCACACTGAAGGAGGAATAAAGACTAAGGGTGCTCAAGAATAGGGTGCTGAGGAGGATATTTGGGCCTAAGAGGAACGAGGTGACAGCAGAGTGGAGAAGACTACATAACAAGGAACTTAAGGATCTGTACTCATCACCAAATATTATTTGGGTGATCAAATCAGGAAGAATGAGATTGGCGGGACATGTAGCATGTATGGAGGTCCTGAGGGAAGGCGACCGCTTGGGATACCCAGGCACAGATGGGAGGATAATATTAAAATGGATCTCCAAGAAGTGGGATGGGGGCATGGATTGGATTGAGCTGGCTCAGGATAGGGACAGCTGGCAAGCTCTTGTGAATGCGGTAATGAACCACTGGGTTCCATAAAATGCAGGGAGTTTCTTGACTAGCTGAGAAACTGTTAGCTTCTCAAGAAGGACTCTGCTCCATGGAGTTGGAGTTAGGGCAGGTACCAAACTAACAAAGCATATAGACCCAGACCCTAACTCTGCTGCAGAAAAGCTATACACAGGGTACAGCAGGTGTCCACCTAACAGAACACACTGATCCAGACCTCCTTTATTTATCACCCTCAGGCATATTACTGTACATATTGTATTTTCTTGTCTAGATAGCAGAATAGAGCAACACATGTGCACATGTCCTGTCAGCCACAACTTGAGCCCCCATAATCTACAGAACAAGCACTCAGTTCTGACTACAGTACTTGCAGTAGAAACTTACCACTTCAGGGCGAGGGCCAACAGGTAACACTGAACGCTGGACCTGTGAGCCCCCATAATCTACAGAACAAGCACTCAGTTCTGACTACAGTACTTGCAGTAGAAACTTACCACTTCAGGGCGAGGGCCAACAGGTAACACTGAACGCTGGACCTGTGTTACTTTTTTTGTAGCCACACCAGCTGCAAACAGAAATATATTCATCACATGTTACTTGTTTTATTAACTTGTTCTGACCATGACAACAGCCACATAATTCACTCAGACTCTCCATTTATCTTAGTAAAGAACATAACAGCTCTGCTGGGAACTAATTCAGTGGTGCACTCTCTATCATGAAAGGTTCACAAGTACTCTGGTCAATAAATTCCATGCCTTTATGGGGCTGAAATGTTCTGCACATGTTCACAAAAGTTAGCCTTTCAATAAATATCTCTGTTTAATGCAGCCTGGAAATTCACACTTTAGTAACTTCTCATAAAGAGTGGTGTAAAAGCCACTTTACGTGACCTTTCGGTTGTTAAACATTGAGTATGAAGTGACTTTTACAGCAACCTCTATAGGGAACATTCACGGTGCACATGTGGACTGACTGCAGTTGATTCCACATTATTGTTTACATTATTCATAACCAGGGCTGTGGAGTCAGTACACAAAACTTCCAACTCCGACTCCTCGATTTTTAAAACTCCGACTCCCGACTCCTTTGTAAAATCTCAAAACATATTAATAACGGTAAACCTATAAGACATATCATCACCACCACATGAATCATCAGGCTACTTTTTAGACTTATAACCTATTTTTAAGTATAAGTATAATGGTTATCGTAGCTAAACTGGCTCTGGATTTGGAGTATCTAGGTAAGATTTTGAATTGAGATCGCAATCGGAGTTGGTACATTTTTACTGACTCCGACTCCACCTAAAATTCATTCCGACTCCACCTCCACAGCCCTGTTCATAACATTCCATACTTCTCTTCAGTGGACATGTAGTGTGAATAGAAAAGCTTCCAGTTTCACAACAGGCTGAGGCCCAAATCTGTGTGACAGAATCAAAGCTACAAGAAGCAACTTAGTATTAACATTTAAATGACCTACATTCATATATGCCAATGCATGAAAAAACACCCCTAGAAATTAATTTTACATATTTAGGCAAGAAAAAAACTTACTGCACTTTTAAAACATGCTGCACAAACTTCGTTTTATTTTCCACAAAATGCTGTTTATTTCATAATTTTATTTTTTTCTGTTCAAATAATATGTTTTTCATGAACCACATACTAAAATTTAAATACCAACCTGGCCATTTAAAGATTACTTGGTTTCTGGAGTCTGTCCATCATCAAGCATTCTCAGGTGAAAATTTGGGAAATACCTATTTGGTACCCTAGCCATGGTTGAAACCAGGTATTGCCAAAAATGCAAAACAAATTCATGAAGATACTCATTGCTTACACAAAGCCCTAACAAAATCAGCCATTATGCCATGCATGGTTCACGCAAGCAGTCACAAACCTCTCATCACAAACATCTACGCTCAATCCCAGGGCTGTCCATGTCAGAGTTGTGGAAAATGTGGCACTGCCACAGGTCTTTCTCTGAGTATTTCACAGTTCCCTCATGAGCATCATTCCATCAATGCTCCATACATTTCATTCATCTTCCATTGATGCTGTATAAGTTAGCAGTTAAAAAATTGTTAAATGAAACACTAAAATGGAAAAAGATGATCAATCAAAGCACCTAACTCACCTATTGGTGATCTCCTTACACCATCAGCCTGTACACTACCCGTGTACGAAGGCTGTGAAATTGCCACCCGCTGTTTTTGTGAAGCTGATGGTGTCAGAGGTGCAAGGGGAGTCCGTTGCATCGTATCTGTTTTCTGTTGCCTCTGCGAAGGCTGAGTGCTCACATTCTCAAACTGAATGACAGGTTCTCTTATACCACACTGACTATCATCAATTGTCAGTGATGGTAGTTCCTGGTAAGAAAAGAAGGATGTACCAGAGAATGGGGAGGTGGATATCATTACACAGCAGAGAGGACTTGCAAATGACTTGACAGTGGAAGTTCTCACAATGGTAACTATTACAATTACAGGCTCCTGGGATGTGATGATACTGTGTTTCGCTAGAAATGTTAGTAACTATAAAAAATTACACACCATCCATCACATACCATAAGACTGCAATTTAACTGCAAAAACAAAATTGTTGCTTGTTACATTGATAGAGAATCGAGAATATGGTGGCAAAGAAACTGTGGCTAGATTCTCACTGATGCTCTTCTATCCTTAAAAATACAACAGTATACCCTAAAATACGATATCAATATTCCTGAGTGCATTAATAATAATCATTCTGTGCATTTAAATTTAATGCAAAAATTGTGCTCAAAAAATATGACTAACTGTTGTTACTTCACTTGTGGCCTGCATGGGGTTTTGAGAATCTTGAATTGGCTGTCTTACAACAAAAACATCACTGATCACTGCTGTTAGGTTGTCTTTTTTCTATCACTTTCTTTGGGGGGGGGACAAAGCACAGAAAGTAGTGGGGAATAAAAGAAACTGCCACATTTTTCTAAACAAATTATCCATTGGGTAAGAGTCCATATTCCACTACTGCATGATTCACACACATTAACTTTTTGTGAATGTAACTTCTGTGATTTGTGTTTCTCACAGCAGTGGCTACGACCACTTGCATCTTCTGGAATGTGACACTATGCAGACTTAGAGAAATGCAGCCATGTTTCAAAGGAACATGCTGCCTCTTTCTTCAGGGTGGTTTCACCCAACCCGATAATGGAAGCAACAGGTTCTTCAGGAATGTCAATTCACTTGTCCAAGCCCGTACCACATCACATCCCACAAGACAATATCGTCCAAATCTGGGCTGCACCAATTCTGAGCATAAGGTTACCCGGAAAAATAAATTTTGTACAGTGACACCTCATATTTGTGGCTCCTCAGTATGGAACTTGCTTCACATCGCCATTCTGGCACTTAGAATTTTGAGGTGACTCACACATTTTTGTAAAACCTGTGCACTGCTGTTTAAAATTAACTTTTATCAGCCATGCTTTGTACTATGCCATATTATTAAGAAATTTATACCACAAGTACCTTGCTATATTTTAGGTCTCTTTAATATGATATTCTTACACAATGATTATAAATATCCATACAAATCATATATACCTATCTGTAATGTATTATACAGAATGGCACACAAAAAAGCAGCCCACTCTCAGTGCCAATGGCAGTAAGCATTTTATTAGTAATAAAAGAACATATGTTATATTACATTTAAAAAGTTACTTTGTTGCGATTAAAGAATGTTAGCCCCAGGCATCCCAGCTGCCCATGGAGCTACCACGATCATGCGCTGTGCCTGCTGCTGCTAAAACTGCAGCAAGGCTACTAGTTTGTGTGTCCCTATTATATTATATTACAGCATGTCCCACATCCTTGTGCTATGGAATGTACACATGATTTAGTAACTGATGACCATTACCTTAAAAGCAGCGCGTAATATGAACGAAATGTAAGAAAACATTTACCATTAACTGAAGAAGCTAGTGCACTAACCCGTATTTCTGGTTGATAATCCTTGTACAGATCATTTTGTAAACAATCCATTTTTCTCTGTAGTTCACTGAACAGGTCATCTGTTTCTTTAAAAGCAGCTGGAACACAGAACAGTCTATTTTAAAATACAAATCTTACTTAACACTGGGATAAGCAGTTGTGAAACTGTTTGATCACATTTCCTATCTGACACAGTTGTGGTCAGAAATTTGGTTCTGAGCTTAACATCTATATTCATACTCTGTCACAGTGCACCAGTACAGACGTGGTGATGTCACGAGCTAACAAACAGTGCTGTTTAATAACCCAGACTTACAACTCAGTCCATCTAGTTTCTCAGTAAGGATTTTCTTCGACTCTTCAATCTGGTAATTGAGATCATACTTCTCCATGGCGGACTCGAGCACTTCCTGCAGTTTCTCCTGCAGATCTGACAGCACATCATCTGGCAAAGGTTCCTCTGCAATATCAACAGGGAAGACCAAATACTCAAACTGACTGAAAACCAGTTATTTTATTAAAGTCTGCCACAGCTGCAAATCTGTGTAGCAGAAGTTCACAGGGGACAGACAAGACAGAAGAAGATACACACTACAGCAACAGTAAACAGCACTTACCCAACACTCCCACCATTAGAGCCACTATTTATATCCCCTGTTTCCAGATCATAAGCCATTACCCCAGAATCAAAACATGACTATCAACTGCATAGTACTGATATATGTAAAATCCATACTTTGAGATAAGGAAAGTGTAGAACAGAAACATGAAATCTGACAGACACTTTACCACTGCATCAATCCATGATAATGTGTTCAATTATTACAGAAAATAATATACTGTTAAAAGAGCTATGAACATACCACACCATGCAAATAAACAACTACCATTGTTGATGATACTAATACAGTGTAGACACATTTCAGGAAAGACCTGGGGTGCATAAATCTAGGACATCAGGTTGCCATGGCAAATAAATTGTTTATGGTGACACCTAATATTTGTGGATCAGTATCAAACTTGCCTCACATCAGCCTCCTGGCACACAGAATTTTGAGGTGGCTCCTACATTTTTCGAAAATTTTTGTACCTCTGGCATAGACACACATAATATTTTCATTCAAATTTCATTCATCTTCCACTGTCAGCATTTAAACTCACAGCCAACAGCAGGAGTTCGAAATGCCCATTTAAAACTACTCTGCTAACAATCTGAAAATGATGTATAGTGAAACGCCATCCATTGCTCCCCTATGCACTGTTCTCTCACATGTATTGTTCACTTTTGGGGTCCCTATAAATCTGATATATTTAAAACTTCCCTGCAACCAACCATTTCCCACATTTATCACTTTCTTTTCCTGTGGTCACTGCACAAACAATGGATAGACGTTTCACTGTACACTAAGAGTTATATAAACTGCAACACCAACTTTATTCATGGCAATTTTACACAAATCTTCGTTATAACTACACATTACTTTAATAGCTCAGCCACTATAGTAAGTAAGATACACGATAGATGACCACTGAATCAATTCTGGCTTCCCTGATGGGCAGATACTTATTTTTTCCGCATAGATCACGGGGCCTACCGAGCCCTCTATCCATTCAGCATTGAAGGCTGAATCCATGAGGATAAGGCAGCTTGGGTGGGAAGCTAACCACGCACCTTCATATGATGCAATGTCTCAAAATATAGGCAGCCATACTTTCCACTCCCCTATACCTCTTTTCATGGCATGGTGCTTAATAAACCAAAGAAGCAATTTTACCAGAGGGTAATATTAATATGGCATGCCAGAAATCTGGTATGACATGGAGTTTTGTGTAAATCCTGAAACACTCACCCAAACACAAACCAGAATAGAAAGGGTATCAGTGGATGGGAAATCCATACTAAAAGAAGCTTTTACAAATGTTCTGCTGGCCATCACGTTTACAAATATGCTTGGAAATTTTTGATAATGCTTTGCATACAGATACTAGCGTAACCTCACATTTTTTAAACAGAGGACACTTGCAATATCCTCGACACCCACACACGTACACACAAATATACATACATACCTCCTTCAGAACCTTCCTCAGAGTCTGTAAGAACAACTGTATCATACCGAGGATGAAACTTGGCAGTCATTAATGGTATGTGTTCTGACAGAAGATACGACAAGTGCTGCAAACAAAACAGAAGTTTTATCTCAATCAAAAACAAAACAGTTCAATGACAGCCAATTTCGATACAAGAAAATACCCTTGTGTAATTTCCAATCACTTTAAACTTCTGCAAAGTAATTCTTTCATACAACATGAAGGAAAAACTCAGCAGTCATATGAAATCTGTATTTAGTTTTCCAACTGATGTCAGCAACCCACCAACTCATCTGAAAATACAGATGATAAACATACACCAAAAACAGGTGCCCTAACAGTCAAAATCTTCATTCTTCTGGGATATTGAAATCTGTCATTGGGTGTCTGTCATCCAATGTGTTGAGACTGCATGCTTACCTCAAAATGTTGGGCAACAAACACCAAGTGACAGAGCACAATATCCCAGAACAAGGACTCCAAATGCATTGCTGAAAATTGGTCCTAAAACTTGCTTTACTGAGGCAGTGAAATACCTAACTTCATGCAGCAATTTGCAAATCAGTGCTTTGGGGACGTGACAAGTGCAGCAGACATGGTGGAAAAAGATGTGAATAATATCTGTAGTTCCTCATTGTCGCTTTCTGCTGGTGGGTGGTTTTGAATAAGACAGTGTTTCCATGAAACAATAGTACAATCTTGCTACGCAACTTTTAGGACATCTTTCACATAGTGTACCAGGATAAATAACCATTCATAAAATACTGTTTTAAACAGTGACAGCAAAGCTTCCATCTCGCATGTTTGTATGGCCACCACATTTGTATTATTGACGACAGAGAATTCAGAAGTATAAAGATGGGATTCTCTGATATGACAAAATGGTCATGCTAAGTTCCATGAAAATGCTACCAATGGTTCAAAAGTTTTTACAGATGATAATCCACACAGCCAGATACATGGACTTGCATACACACTAAATATCAGAACACTACACCAAAATTTCTGTACAAAATAAGACAAACTGACTAAAAACCAACCCAAAATACAAAGCAGAAACCACAGAAAATAAAATATTTTGTATCGCTGTGCCACTGAATGAAACATAAAACTGCATGATATGATGTTCGCACAATAATAATACTGAAGGTATAAGCCTTCTGGGATTTCATGCTATGTCCACTGGTAAATACCAACATTCTGGAGGAGCACAGTACCTTCATCTTTGGGGTCAAGTAGTCCAACAGGCACTCTTCTTGGACTGTTGGACCCTAAAAATTTTGGCACTACGCTCCTTTGAAGGATTTCTACCTAGTTATTACTCAACCTAACACAACATTCCAGAAGACCTAACCTAACCTTCAAACACACGAATGTTCCCTAAAAATCTGCCACATTTGGTCATAGAATGCCCCGCCAAACAAGCCTCATCAAACCTACTGCTTTAAATACACTACTCTATACAGGTACCTACCTCTTGATGCTTCATAGCTGCCTCAAAGCATGCTCCACAAACTTTCTCTGCTTTCCCTTTTTTGTATTTCCGCCCATAGTGTGTCAAAACGAAGACAGGTGCAATTCTCAAGTCATGCCCAAGACTCGAGCATTCTACATTACAACAAAATACACCTTTTTGTGCATCTGGCCTCTTCTTCTTCTTCTTTTTCTTTATGGCTTCAATCTCTATATCATCGTCATCATGATCGTCAGCACCTAGGTCAATCACAATCTCCTGACGTCTCCCGCACAATTCCCCTTGCACCACAACCTCTGGGCTGCTGTTGCGATTACAATTTCCTTTCGCATGCTTCTGTATATTGCCAGGTTTTCTATAATGACCAGTTCCCTTCCTTCTTTCTATCATCACTACCTCATCATCATCATCATCATCATCAATAACCATGGGTGAATAACAAGTGGGCGCATTAACATCCACAAAATTTATATGTTCTGGGTAGGGGTCTGGATCATCAACATCTGCTTCACACTCTTCACTAAGTACCCTCAACAATAACCCCTTTTCTGTACTCATTCTTGTCTCCCCTTCAGATTCTTTTCCTGTAATCTCTTTATCTTCATTGTCCAACAATTCAGCAGCTAATCCATGTTTGTCTTTACTTTCAATGTTAGCTTCTGGTTCGTTACCATCTACATGTATCTTCTTTTCCTTGTTACATAATTCAGTTTTCTTCTCTTCGTTATCAGTTTCCTTTGCTTTGTCATCAGTCACACCCTCAATTTTATTCTTTTGTTTGTCATTCACTTCCACAAGTTCTACTTTTTTCTCATTACCTACTTCTTCTATTTCCTTATTTTCCTTCTCATATATTTCATCTTCCTCCCTCTCCTTAACATTCAGTTGTTCATATTCCTTGTGTTTAACGTTTTCTAAGATTGCACTACCTTTCTTTGCCACTTTCTTGACATCACTATGAGATTTGTCTGTGGTTCCATTTGTTTCTACTTCCATACCTTCCATTTCATCACATTTACTGCTTAAGCTTTCAGTAATTACAGTGTCACATGCTCTTTCACCTCTCACATTACTTGCATCCGATAATGAATCACTTCCGGTTGCCTGCTTGCTTCCTAAGTCAGCAACACCAACACTGTCAACAAACTCAACCGTATCTTTCTTGTGTAATGTTATATTCTTATCATCTGCTGCAGAGTTGTCACTACCATCGGCACACGACAAGTCTAACATCACATGATCTGTGCCCTCAAGTAATGTTTCAGAAGGTTCATTATCACCTGCAGGTTCATTTGTATCATCATTCATCTGAAAATGGACAGACTATTTTATAGCACTGGTTATCATAGCTGTGGGGTCGGAGTTGGAAGGAATTGTGGTGGAGTCAGAGTTCGTAAAAATGTACCAACTCCGACTGCAACCTCGATATAAAATCTTAAATAGATAATAGCTACAATAACCAGTACACTTATATTTAAATATAGGTTATAAGTCTAAAAAGTAGCCTGATGATTCACATGGTGGTGATGAAATGTCTTGTGATACCATTTAACATTTTAGTAGGTTAACCATTATTAATACATACCTGCTGAGCTTTTATGAAGGAGTCTGAGTCAGAGATTCAAAAATTGAGGAGTCGGAGTTGCAGGTTTTGTGTATCAACTCCACAGCTGTGCTGGTTACCACCCAAAGGTTCCAAATCACATAAAAGCTGTGTGTGTGTGTGTGTGTGTGTGTGTGTGTGTGTGTGGGGCGGGGGGGGGGGGGGGGGGGGGGTAATA
>BLKM01000363.1:1038001-1071257 GCA_013340265.1 Coptotermes formosanus
AGGGGGGGTGTTCAATACAAAATGTCAAGAGAGCTCGAAATTTTGAAAACTCTCACAAAGGTTTGGCTTGTATGTGGCAAAGTTCTTTTGGTAACAAATTTATGTTCAGGAGTAAGAAAGCATACTACTGCAACAAATTGATGCTTAAGTGGGGCAGTTTACAAACCAAATTTCATGGAATCCCGACACTCCGCAAAATAATATAAATGAAACAAGGTTGGAAGCAGATAAAGCCAATACTCCATGATTTTTGGTATAACCAAATACAATTCTTGTTATTTCCAAATGTCTTCATTTTTGTCATTATTAACATGAAATAAATTATCTGAATATATTGAAGGGCTTAAGCAACACCTGCGTGGCATGTAAGTCTTTGAGTTTTCATGGAGGTGTGGTTTGAGACTGAATTCTTCTGCCATGTAATGGGGTATCATTGGTAATTAGTTCCTGAGAAGAATTTTCCTTGGTCCTCTAGCCCCTTGCAGCTAAAAGCACTATGTTCCTTCAAAATGTTGCAATCCTATTACCCAGAGATGTGGCATCACATCCCATAACAAGTCCTTACTTGTTCCCTACTTTGCCACCCAAAGTTTTCTTGCAACAAGACACTGTAACTGGACTGTGACCTGAATCCAATTCACATCATCAGAAATTTACTACACACCTCTGAAAGGAAATGGCTGGTGGTCAGACATAGGGTACAGAAATTAAGTGACGGACTTCATGATGAAGAATACAGTCTTCTAAAATTTTTTTGAATTAAACTGCTACAAATGTTTCATGTATCAGGGGCAGCGCTGTGGAGTCAGTACACAAAACCTCCGACTCTGACTCCTCAATTTTTAAATCTCCGACTCTCCTGACTCCTTCATAAAAGCTCAACATGTATTAACCTTTTAAAGCCTAGCGGTAACTTTACGTACCACCAGGTTTAACATTAAAAAATTCTACGTGGTGTCCACATTGCGTTTATGTGTTTTGTACGGATCTCAGAACAAACAGCAACTTTTGCCTTATAAAACATTAAGAGACTGGTTTTTATAACCGAAGCGGAGAGTGTTTACAGCGCGGTACGCACTGAGTCCTTATATAAAACAGATATGCTTCGTCTTTAAAGGGTTAATAATGGTAAACCTACTAAAACGGTAAATGGCACCATAAGACGTTTCATCGCCACCACGTGAATCATCAGGCTACTTTTTACACTTATGGCCTATATTTAAGCATAAGTCTAATGGTTATTGTAGCTAGTCAGAGTCGGTACATTTTTACTGACTCTGACTCCACCAAAATTCCTTCCGAGTCCGACTCCACAACCCCGATCAGGTGGCCCACAGATTTTCCAAAAGTCTAGGAGCCATCTCAAAATTACAGGCACCAGAAGGGTGACACCATGCAAGTTGTACACTGAAGGCCCCCAAATATTAGGCTCCACCATATAAAACTATGTTGCTCAGGTGACTTGCCAACCAGGATTTGTGCACCCCTGGCACTGAATGATCAGCTAAGAAAACTCTGTACTACATTTTGAACTGTGTTCATTTTACCAAGTGCCTCTAGTATTACATCATGAATAATTTTATTACTATTTACAGCACACACATAGTTTGTAACTTTTACCAAAGACCCAATAAGTTTCAAGTTGATCTCGGATTATCATCTGGTGTTTTGTACACAGCTGGTTTCTCAAACTCATTAACAATCAGTTACATACGCATTAACACATTATCAACATGAAATAAATTAGTAAGTTACGTAATATAGGCATGCCTTTCTACAAATATGTTAACAATCTTAAAACTATCCAATTTGTGGTCTTTATTGTTTCTTACCTTTTTGATGGCCTTCATTTAGATGAGAATTGAATATGTCTTCTTGTAGTAAATTTTATTGTTAACCTCAAATAGTGATGGGTGGTCCAGACCAGTAACTGCAACTTAGCACCATCAGCAAGGTAATACTCACATCCTTATGGCAACTACAATGACACCACATGCTAAGACAACAGGCACCTAACTACAAAAACATAGTTCATGTGACAACACACAACAATCTTCTTAATGGTTAGAACTAGCCATCACTACTTCAGGTCATACGCTAGGCCACATCTAACATTAAACTAAAAAACGTAAACAAGTAACAACCAAGAAGACTGCAAATCAACAACTTTTATCACATTATTAACTAATGTTGTTATAATTCTATAAATAATGTTTGCTAGACAGTTTTATACTGTTACCATATTACAGAGGGATGACTATAGTAGATAAATTATTAAGCTATTTCATGTTGAAAATGTTATTGAATGTATATGTAGCAGATCCTGAAGGGCTTTGAAAAGCCAACTTTATACAACACCCAGCAACCCTGACGATTCATGGTCAGAAGCGAAAAGTTTTGCGTCTTTGATAACAGTTAATAAACATCTGCGTGCTTTCAATGGTAATAAAATCATTCTTGATATATTTTAAATTTGGTTACATTATACACGATGTAAAATTTATTGTGTAAAAACATTTCAAGCAACTGAATATGAGTGGTTATGTACAAAGTACTGTACCAAAGAAACATGATGTTCTACACAACAGACCTTGTTACTTGAAGGTAGAAGTCTCATAACCTTAAAAATTCTAAGCCAGAAAACCAGCGCTTTTAGCCGAAGTTTAAATGTAGGAATAAAGCGTGGAATTAATAACTTACCACGAATAAAACGTACAAAAAAGAATATTCACACACCAACTATACGCACACGCAGATATAAAATATACTACAAGTCTTCTTCTTCTTTTCGGTACGTGAATGTCATACCTTTACAACTCAACATTAAAACTTACAAAAATTCAAAATCGTAACATCACAACCACAATCACGCACACCCGCTACCATAGATCATCAGCACGTAACAGCCACGGCACAGATACCAACCAACCACCAAATTTCCTAGCCGGCTCTGTAACCGTGTAGATAGATCGATCATCCGTGCTCGTAATCAACGGGCATGCTGTATTGTATGCATTTATACGATCTGGTAAATATGATTTGTCTCGTGTAATTCGTTCTATGTAATGTTTTATTTCATATAGTAAAATTTTGTGGGTTTCAAATGTTTCAATTGAACAGTCTTTCGCGACTGCAGTAGAGGAGAGTAGTCTACATGGCAACGGCGATGCATGGCCCAGTTGGGCATATGGCACCGCAGTCACTAATGTCTGAGATTTCGGTTCCCAGCAGGGCATGGTTACTTTCTCCATACTGTCCAGACCGGTTCTACAGTCCACCCAGCTTCTTATTCAATGGGTGCAGGGGTTCCTTCCTCGGGCGCAAACCGGGCGGGGCGTGAATGACCACTGATCTCCACTTAATCCTGAGGTTAAAATGAGTGGAGCTATACCTCCGCGACGCTATACGCCGTCATGGTGTAGACACGAACAACTTCACATTAACCTTTTTGCAACCAACTGACAAACATACCCATGCACCCTCAGCAGAACTTTTATTTCCGTTGTAGTGGACATGCTGTGAATCTGGGATAAAACGAACCAGGCCAAGCTGCTGCTGTCAATGCTACGAAATTTTTGCAAGAGTTAACCAGTCTGGGTTAAGCGGAATCCTTGTTGATTCAGAGTGTGATATTTATATTGAAAAATATGAATCTTGCTAAAATGAGTACTTTTCCACACTGTTGTAAAGGCCTTTCTTTGTATTGCAGACTACAGTCTATCATAAAGTAAAAAGTAAAATAACTCTATTTTTAATGGCAATGACAATTATATACAACTTATACATACAAGTATTGGTGAAGATGGAAAGAGAGTGTAATACTAACAAATATGTTTCTAACTGTAACTATATACCAACAATATACAATATATTTGCAAGTCAAATAATCACACAAACATCCATTAATACAAACAATAGTTTTCTAATAATGGCTTGCTAAGAAATACACACATTTAGTTCATGTATTAGTATAGAACTGCGAAGCCTGTGTCTCTCCCAACATAGAGTTTACGCTTTTAGTTTTAATCTTATTTTCAAAGTACAAATTTTAGCTTCAGATTTTGAATTCAGTGTAATTGAATACACATGCCTGATGATGACCATTTAAGATCAGACATGTTGCTTTCTGAACACACTGCTGCCACAGGGCACCTTAGGTCTTCACTCTTCAGGGACGTTGCATGGCATTGGTTTATATCTTCTGATGTTTTGGGACAACCCCATGTTCAACAGTCATGTTGGGACTGACAAACTGTCCTGCAACATCAGTAAAAGACCACCAAGCAATGCTCTGCAGCATCTCAGAAGAGTGAAGACCTCAAGTTGTACAGCATATGATATAAGAATCAAGAGCTTATTTTCAAGAATACGCACATACCTTTCGGACTTCAATAATCTATGTGAAACCATGCATATATGAAACATGGGACTAGGTGTTGTGATTTTCTTTTTATATTTTCTTTGTTCATGCTAGTCTTTCCTGCTCTAGCAGCAGTTAGCTTGCAGCACTAGAAGAAGTTGCATGTGTTCATATTAGGAGTTCCACTGGACAGAAGGCAGGTCTACACTTAGGAACTGTAAGAAGTATTAAAGTGAAAAATATAATATTGTGGTATGTTGCACATTGTTTCTACAACCAGTCGGGACAGTATCCTTTCTGCACCAACATGGAACAGTAAATGCTTCAGATTTCCTACTGTCTGTAAACGTTGCAGTCAGAAGTACATTAGTACCAGCACTTCTGCCCTTTTTTCACATACCTCTTTGTCCCTCAGTCTTATGTACTATACTGTCCATACACAATTTGAACAGAAATAACCCTAATTTCAGGCGTCCACTGTGACTTAATGAGATCTGCGCCCTTCTGGGGTATTACACAGCATCAAATGGTAATCCTTTACTGACGTTTCGGGACAACGTGTTGGTCCCATCTTCAAGAAGTCCAGTCTTCTTGATCCTTAAAGATGGGGCTGATATGTTGTCCCGAAAAGTTGGTATAAAGGATTGCCATTCGATGCTGCATAATACCCCAGAAGAGCTCAGCTCTCAGAAATAACCCTAGGCCATCATCAGTTACCACTGGCTTCCTGGCACTATCTGAAACACAATACAAAACTGGAGCGAAACCTTTGTTGTATTACCTGTCAGTGAATTCCGACTTTTAATAGTCTTGAAAAACAATATAAGCTATGGACTAAAGGAGTGTTTTTCCTGGAATAACCTACAAAATAAAAGTAGGTAGAAAAATGAAACTAACCCACGTCAGTGTTGATGCATGTCTGATATTACTGTAAAACTTCCATATGCTGAGATTGCACCACTCTTTCTGTAGGTTTTTACTAATGTGTTTTAGTGATCAGTGCTTTGGCATTTAATGCTCTGCTGATATTCCTTTTAGATACTCTCATCATTTATCTTTTGGAGACACACGAACTTCCATACCATCATAAAAATGGCAATTATGGTCGTGGTGAAATATAATTGCAGGATATTATCCAAGCACAAAAGAAGGTGTACTGCTTAAAATATAAAATATCACATGAAGCCACACCATAAAAATGTCTAATATAAAAAGGAAGAGGCCAAACATGGAAGATCAGAACCACATGGATTAACAATAACATACAAGATTACTAACCTTAAACTGGTTCATTTCAAACCATGGACTTTATATTTCAACAGCAAGGATATACCATGAAAGTAACAAGATGTTACCTTGACTGTTCATGTTAATACACGGTTAGCAATGGAAGATCTGAGGTTCTCACAGCAGTGCTAATCCACATTCAGTTCTTATGAGATATGACACTGTATCAATTGGTAAAGAGAACTCTTTTGGCAAAGTGTTCTGCTCCACGCTTCAGGTTCTGTGCAGTCAAAGAACAGCTGCTGCCCTAGAAGTGGGACTATTGTTTAGGTAAGGAAAACTGGGGTAGTGCGCCAAGGGGAGAGGACTTACAAAAATTAACCATTTTATAGAAATTTTATGCAAAGAAAATTTGGATTTATTGTTTGTAACACACAGACAACTCATCCAGTTCTTTTACATTTTGACCCAAAGTAGAGACTGAGTAGGTTTGGTTTTGGTACATTTTCTTAATGTCTATCAGAAACCATAAATATGTCTTTTTGCAAGCAGGATCTCAGGGTAGAATAAAAACTCCCACAAAGTGCGTATCTTATTAATGCACATACTTGCCAGCGAAACAAACATACCAGCAACATTCAGCTGATATTTCCCACCTTGTGGCTGGCCATGTTTTCGATAGGGCTGAGTTACAACTAAAGCAGAAAAGTCACGTTTTGACTCCAGAAGCTTTCTATTCGTGTCAGAGAAACCAGATGCATCAGGAAAGACTGATTGCTTCGCATGACAACAATCTGAGCATGAAGTCTGCAAAAATGTGAATGAAAAACATTGTCATCACAAATTCCACCACAGATGAAGAACACTAGATACAGATGGAGACACTGTACAAAACTGATGACACATTCAGAACGTCCAGAAACGCGATCAAAAGGGGAAATTCATTTATAAAATGGAAATGAAACTGCTAGATGTAACATCATGTAACAAACACAATGAAGGGTGCCAAAATGCATCTGTCATGATTTGCATTTGACAACTGGGCACACAGTCAACAATGGATAGGCAATGCGCCTTGATGTTACATTATACATACGCTGCCTGTCTTGTTAATTGTGGGGTTCAGTTGTATCTGGTATACAGTATGCAATTTATTTCATAAAAATGAGCTATTGAACATATTTTGTAATTTCTTTCAGATGGCTTCCTTGTTTCTCTTCATGTTTCAGTCCCTAGCAAGAGTTACAGTGCATTCAATTTACAAAGTGTCAGCACCGTCTAGAGCTGAATGTGGTAGGCACACAATATTTATGCTGCATTTTTCTCATACATTTTGATTTAAAACAGACTCAAAAGTTCATGAACACTTAAAATGTGACCGAACATCCAGTAGCGTATAAAGCTACGCAGTTTTGGGTAAAATGATACAAAATTTCTGGAACTGGAGCAATGAGGTCACTCTCTTTTGCGTTACATGAAACAGGAAATGTAAATCTGTCCTTCACAGTCACATAATACAATCTCTTCCAGGAACACCTGTGCCAAACAGGCCCTAAAATGATTATGATTTTATCTGCCATACACCAATAAAGGTCTTCAGTTTCAACAAGTCTACATCATGCATACAGCCTTCATAATCTTCTCTTTGTGAATCATTACATTATTCCATTTCCTTTTGCAAATCACATGCCTTCTGCATAAAAAAAATTCACATATCATCCAGTGGTTTCACCTCGCCTGTCAGCAGAATGGCTAAGAACATCAAGCTGTACAGCAATACTGTGCTGTGTAGTTCCAGACTAGCTGGGAGCCCATTTCAGCAGTCATTAAACATTACACGGAACAGCACAACCTGACTGAACAACACTACCACTGGTACACTGCTCTTCAACATTCGTCACTTTCACCTTGGTTATAACCACTATCAGCTACTTCAGAAACTGAATCAACTGCAAAATCTTCTCATTAAATGTGGATCCACCTAGGAGGGAAGGGGGTAAAGGGGGAAGTAACTCTTCAGTGCAAAATGAGTTAAAAATAGTCAACGAATATATGCATAAAAAAAGGCCTCAGGTATTAGTGCAGTATGTTTCACAACAGGTCATAAAAATAGGCACTCAACATAAAAAGAGGGGCTGTGTGTGTGTGTGTAACAGTACAAAATGGTGGGCAGCCAAGTGTGTACATAGACATCACTGATGTTTTGCTACCACCTGTTTCCAATCTGTTGCCCACAATGTGACAAATTCCGACAAGAGTTTGCAGCATCAATTTTTGTACTTTCAGGCAGTCAGTTAAAGAATCTGCATAAGTAATGGTATCCTGCAACTCCAGTGAAAACAGGCACATTATTGTGAATAAAACAAACTCTGGTGCAAAGAAGAGAAGCAGGTACACAAGCAGACATTGTAAAGAAGATGAGGTTGAGATCTGCACTCTTCTGGGATATTATGCAGCATCGAGTCACAAACCTTCGTGAACGTTTTGGGACAATGTATCAGTCCCATCTTCAATGGTCAAGAAGATAAGGTTACCCACAAATGAAACAGGACCCTGACTCTTACATGCACAAAATTCACAATTTCAAGACTGTTCCAGAAAATGAAATTAAACTCATTATTAGAGAATTTAATACCATGGAATCTCAGTATCAACAAAATACATTTCCACAAATTAACAACAGTGCACCTGATTCAGAAATATGGACCAATAAAACCTATAATAAACTGCACCACTACATGAAAACTCCCATTTGCACAAAATCAGATACACAGACGGCTGTACCAGAGTCATTTCTACCTGTTATAAGGCACTTATGGCTTCGCACAGCATCACCTGGGAACATGGCCAACATCTACAAAATGCTCCAAAAGCTGCTGAAGGGTTACCTAAGGGTATATGAGGCAAATATAACCACAATCATTGCAGAGAACCTAATGACATCACTGCAAGCACTGTGAATCACATAAGCTCATTTTAGGGTAGGCACAGCCACTAACGCAAGCAAAAAGTGAAAATGTGTATCTGCCGCCCCACTTTTGTACTTTTCAATAACATTAAAACTCATTCCAGAACAATTTATTCATCAGTCCAGCCCCTCTCTCCTGCCCCCTTGATTCAGTATTCCCAAATTCCTTACAACATGAATTTGATCACACTAGTTTCAAACATGTACCTGACATCTATTCAACAGCAGAGATATAAAAAAACTCAATATAATAAAATGTATGTTACAATAAATGTACATTCAAACTTTCAACACAATCATTATTTTATCTTTCACTGGTAGAAACAAAAGATATGAGTTAATTTCCTTAAGCAGCTTCCATCCAACCTGGTACTGTATTATATTATACCAATCTCGCTTCATTATACATCACCTATGGACACTATTCACAGCAAGGCAACTTCATATGTCATGCTTTTAACTTGAAAAGTAAGGATAATTTCAAGTACCAACTCGAAGAAAATGCAAACAGTGTTCAAAATCTCACCATATCACACAGAAAAAACTGAACGCTACCCAAATCAAAACTGCTGTAGCAAGCCAATATATTATGGTGCAAGCAATACTACAGTCTTGTCTGCAGGGAGTCAGATTATGTAGCCAGAACCTGAACCTTGCTACTCTTTAAACCGTGCATATATCTGACGGTTCCAGCACGCAGGATATGCACCAGCAACATATGTGTGATCCTTCAGCTCTTGAGTGGAGGAACTGTTTTCCATGCCCTAACAACAGACAAGGAAAATAATGTATGGCACTTAACATAACACATGCTTTCAGTCAATAAAATATGTGTACAAAGCTTTGGTTGTAAATTAATGGACACTTGTCATATGGAAAATTAGGGCATATATGGCAGAGTATCATTTGCAGGCTGTTGTGATGACAGCTGAGGAACTGGCCACTAAACGTCTGCTGTCACAAACACAAGATGTCTAGTGATCAGAAGAACAGCAATTTCCTTTTCCACAAAGATCTTAGGACACAAATTAGTTAAGGGAAAAACATGTATTTTTTAAGGTTTACAACAAGAGAAGAAAAATGGCAGGGGAAGGTGTTTCTTGACCACTTTAATATTAAATAACTTCTCCAAAATGGCCATGTGAAAACAGATCAGTCTGGAACGGGGGATGGGGAATCAAACTTCAGACATTTAATTAAAATGATGTCTCTGGCAGACACCTGTATAAAAGATCTGTGCAGCAGCTAAGAACAAGAACCTTCAGGTTCAATAACAAGGAAGTTCTTGACTTTACACGTATTTAATATCAAATTATGACTCACTGAAGATCCTGCAAGGGGAATCAGTCAATCTTGAATAAAGAGGTATGCCTGCCAATCTTAATACCAAGTGACAAAAAAATACAGTCATATATGTATATATACAGCCAAACCCAGTTATAATGACATCAGTTTATACAACACCTTATCTACAGCATCAGATATTCTGTGGTACCAACTAATTCCTCACTGTGAACAATAACATTATATACCTCGGTTATAACGACGCAAAATATTCAGTCCCTTTCATGGCATTATAACAGAGTTTGACTGTATATATAAAAGACATATTTTAAAAATGACATCATACACAGGTACTAAATAATGAAAACGCAGAATGTCACCACAGAAAGTTTTGACAAAATTAATGGTGTTTATTTTAAGCACTGCCACTTAAAAAAAAACCTCCCCTTCCTTAATGGTACGTCTGAATGTTTCTAACATCAGTGTGCAACAATAAAAATAACTACTTTGAACCCACTGCTTTTCACTTTTAAAAAAAGACAATGTCCAGATAATTTTTGTTATAACCTCAAAGTTTTTCTTTTTATCATAACTGATTTAGAACCCTTCCAAGACACAAGAAACTGACAAATTTTTTGCACACCAATTTAAGCCTCCTGACATTTTCTTTGACAACTGAAAAGACTGGAAATTCCTTTTATGGGACTTACTTGAGGCTGTCATTATGTGTCTTGTACTCCAGCACAGTATTTGGCGGCAAGTTTAGGACCCGTCGTAATGTATCACGTATCCTTGCTGTTGTTGATGAATCTGATGCCGTCTTATTCCACACAGATATTATATCCTCCTATGAACATTTAACAAATTGTGACTTAACTAGTTTCAGGATGGAATTAATCTGAATACAGAATATCTATAAAATGTATTCACACACGTTATAAAAAAAAACTGTAACTGTACTTATCCCAATCCTATGAGATGACCCCGTACACAAATACAACTCCCCTTCAAAATTTTAAGTTTTCAAGAAAACAGGTTTATAAAATATGTTTAACGTTGTGTGTGACTACAAAGTGACCTCCAACTTTTCAGATGATAAATTAGGGAAACACACTCATAATCAGATAGCCACTGTACACAAAAAGGAAAAGAACCGCTATGAAGAACTAACAACACTCACCTGGTATCGAATTGACACAACTGCACCACAAATCTCTTCTCCAACCATGAACTGCTCCCCCAGCATTGCTAGAACTAGGTTTTCCCAACAACGAGACGCTAACCCCTTCCTCAGTCGCAAAATCAATTTGCCACCTCTCTGATTTGCTTCATCCTAAAACACACCACACACACAAAGGATCATAGTGCCTTCAAAATAACAGTACTCTGTACCAGTTGACACAGTTTAACATCCCAGAAGACTTTGATCCTAAAAAACCATTACACTGGGATGGCGTCCAATGGTAAAACGTTCATAACAAATTCAATAAAAACAAGTCAGCCAGTTCATAAGTTCAAAAGGGAGACACACAGATGGCACAGCGACCTCATCAACCTAGCGCATTTTCTTAAGACAGCATAGTGGGCTAAGAATGATCAGGAAACTCACCTCCCACATTGGTTTAATGCCAACTTTAAACAGGTGAAAATCACTATGACTCTGGAGGTCTGATGGCCTTACTAGGTGACTATACAAGGCCCAGAACTGCTCTACAGAGGCAAATTGCCCTATCAGCTTCAAATTCTGATCATAGTTGTGCACAGAAGCTTGTTTCCCTGGTGAACGCCGACTGTACCATAGACAATATGCATATTGCAACTTGTGTTCACCTGCTGGCACATCTATCGGGGTCTGAAACACAAATATGCAAACTGCCTTTACTAACTGGCTTGTCATTTCATTCTGCATACTTATTTACGTAGATACTTATTTACGTAGAAGACGTGAACATAACTGCTTCAAAAATATCATAAAACTTCCTGCATATGAAGACTTGGTTCTTGTAAGATGTAACACCATGTTGCTAGATAGAAAGGCACCAACACTTCAAATGAATCTGCTACCACCACCTAGTTGGCACAAGGCAGTTGTACTGTTAGTGAATGGGCCAGCAGCTTCTTCTCAAATACTCGTACATACCTACTAAACTGCATGTCACAACCAGGGCTGTGGAGTCAGTACACAAAACCTCTGACTCTGAATCCTCAATTTTTAAATCTCCGACTCTGACTCCACCCAAAATTCTGTCTGACTCTTGACTCCACAGCCCTGGTTTCTGATCACATAAATACTGGAAAATCAGATTGCATCTAAGGCATGATTCTATCTCCTGCTTCTCTCAGCACTCCTATGACATCACTCATTGCAAAACCCATGCAGTCTATAGCTAACAACAGACTAGCTCCAACACACACAAAATTCTCACGACTTAAGAAACTGAGAATAAAGATTAAAAAAAAAATGACAGAAAACATACTGCTAGTTCCTACCATCAAGGGCAACTATTTCAAAAGCAAATAAACTGCATTTACCAAGAACTCCTTCTCTGCCTTCTGAAGATCTTTGTTACCATTTTCTTCTTCACCACTGTCATCACTGCTTTTCAACCTAAACAGAGTTACATCAACAGCGTCACAACCCAGGAAACATGATTCCTCAACCACACCACCATGATGACTCCAAATCTCAGAAAATACATAGCTGATAGTTGCAGTTACTTACAACCATTTTATTTTAATAATATCATATTATACAGAGCAACATAACTGTGTCAAAGGAATCTTTATTAAAAAATAGTGCCCCAAATTTTCAACTCAAGTAAACTCTTTTACAGGGTAGGCACGAAATAAAGAGATGTGACAGAATTGACCATTCCAGTTATATCATAGACTTTGTGTAGAAAATAGACAGGAGAATTTTTCTCTGAGCAATCTGTTAACTTGGAACCCTTGCAATCGAGGTAATGGATAATGATTATATTTTGCAGGAGGTTGGGGTTATATGGCTCACTGAATGCAATGGTGGCAAAATTCCAAATGGGCAATTTTTAAAATGTGCCACTATTGAATTCAGTGAGCGATATATTCAATTTTTGCCACTTGTTGGCCAAGCAATTTCGTTCCTGTTTTTTTAAACTTTTTGTCGTAACCTACAATCAAAAAACGCCTTTTTTTGTTACAGCAAATTTCTTGGTTTGGTTTGTGGAAGTTGACGTTGAGCATTCAACTAGCATTCTGCTAAAATACGCACGAACGTTAATTCCAAAACCAATTTCCGATTGATGAATTTGCTATGCAAGCGCACAATGCACGAATTAACACAACTATAATACAATAAACTTACGCCTCAAATTTATTTGACATTCTCTACCACACGCAACCACACAACCACTCCGTGCAGCACCAATGACGGGTCATAAGTAGGCGACTACGTCAACAGTTTCTTGCACTCGTCTGACTTTCCGTGACTGCCAACCTCAGACGACCGCACCATGGATTACCTCAACCTATTCCATCACTAATCGGGAAGCCATGCTAGTTACAGCTTAGGGAGTACTGCGTGCCGCAGGTACTGCTTGTAATTCATTATATCCTCGTATGAGCGCACAGATTAATACCTTTCACAGCCTGCAAACTACGTGGCAACGTACAACTACACCGCCAACGGCGGCGCCTTCTACACAGCTAACAGGCTGTGTGTAAGGTATGCTCGTGGTGGTAACATACGGAACTACATAGCGTGACATCGGCAAAGCAGCCCCCTGTTTTTCCATACCCTCGTCTTCACCTCGACTCCATTCACACTGGCACTAACAAACAGCGAACCTCGAAATTATTACGAACCAACTAAATACAGTTATTAGGAAATGTTACTTTACATTACAGTTTCTCAGACATCAAAATATAATGTAAAAAAATCAGGTTTATTTATTGCCTAATACGTGTATTCAGTTGTCTTGTAATAGTGATAAAATGTGCAGAAAATGCAGAATATTAAGATTCAAAATTGTAGTCTTCTGAGTTATGGGACTGTACAGTCTGACGGGTAGGCACCGAGTTCTTGGTCAGGACATGCCGCCTCCATCTTCTGACTGCCTGTGAAGGCAGACCCACCATGCTCCTCCAAAACATGCATAACCATGTACCAGACTACATTGTGTCCTAACCCAGACCACATTATGAATCCTCACCACTGTGAGCACCTCAAGTCCCGTACCAAAGAATGTAAAGAACAAGTGAAGCGTGAATGGTAATGTCACATTGGGTAAAAGTGAATTACAGGAAATACAGTATGTTTTTTAAAGACACAGTATTTAATAACACATTCTTTTTCCACCTATTGTGTACACTCATCTCATATTTTGCCTCTCGAACAAACTGAGTAAACGAGATCTGGAACACTTCCTGGTTTACAAACATTATCAGTACAAATACTCCCGATGTACTATGTCACAGAGGAGATGAACACAAATGCTTCATGCTACCTTCTTGATTCAAAGTCAGTGACAGGATTGCACAACCCTGGTTTTGTAATCATCATGCAATAGAACATTTCGCGCAAAAGTGCCTTTCTTTGCCATCTATAACTAACTAACTAACTAACTAAACAACCAACCAACTCACTCACTCACTCACTCCATGGAGCACAGTCCTTGAGAGGCTTACAGGTCCTCAGGTAGTCAAGAAATTCCCTGCATTTTATGGAACCCCAAGGCTCATTACCGCATTTATTAAGAGTCGGACATCTGTCCCTTTCCTGAGCCAGCTCAGTCCAGTCCATGCTCCTCATCCCACTTCTTGAAGATCCATTTAATATTATCCTCCCATCTACGCCTGGGTCTCCCAAGTGGTTCCTTCCCTCAGGCTGCCATCTATACCGTACTAAACACAGCCACACGTTGGTGCCGCTTGTAGCGCCATAAGACCTTGCTTCAGGTGTCCCTTAAACATTGCCCAGAGTACAAACGTCTACCTACCACCGTGGATCACAGCCTACCATCATGAACTACGTACTGCCAAGACACCAACGCCTTTGGCGGACAAGGTCGGAAACCTCACGCATAGTATGACGGAAGACTGGCGCTCGATACCACGGCCACAAGTGGAACCGCGTGTTTTAGTGGTGTACAGCGTTCCGTCCTAGTGTGGACATACTGGCGATACTGGTCGCTTCCTAACCTGGCGTAGGGCCGCGATATCACATATATCGGATAATACGCTTAATTGCTGGCAAAGTTATATAGCTTATCCCCCCTGTCTGCGAACCTTACCATTTTTTTAACTACAAAATTTGCATATTTCTTTCACTGGTACGCCAGTGAAAAAGTTTGAGAAACCCTGGTGATGCATCTAACGGCATGCGGATGCCAGTTTCTTTTGACTTGCAGCAAGACTCGACCGTCAGTACGTGTCCGATAGCAGTCCGACTTCGCACGCCGTGGGATTAACAAATATTTTTAGTGTGACGTTGAAATACAATTTATTCTTGGGCCGTCTTAAGAGCTCCAATCATTTATTTCATAAGGTTAAACTGGTCATGAAATTTTTAATGTATGGAGCCTTACAGACATTCATACACAAGTTGACGTTTGTATCTTTATGACAGAGAATTAAAGCATTCAGAAATATGCCCCATGTCCAACTTTCACTCTAATTTTTTTTACAGCTGCGCGGACCTTCTACTGTTCGGAACTTTAAAAGTTTTTTCTAATATGCATAATAAGAAAATGCCAACTGCGCGGCAACATTCAGTTTGCGCTGGAGCATCTCAGTCACTGCGCGGCCATGTACCCGCGCAGCTTAGCGGGAACATTGCATGTGTCTCTTGTAATTTTATTGCTACAAAAAACGGTTTCTTTTGCACCCATCAGTCGAGGCAGAGCACTAAACTTCATTGCTGCAGAGAGTAAAACGGCTAGTTTACAATACGCCCGCAACATGAAGCTGATTATGCAGGCGAAAACTACTCTGTATTCTTTGCTTTCACACATCTGGTTAACTCAGGCAATAACAGAAAATGATACCAACAGCGTGTTTGCCTTTTAATTTAGTCTTATAAGTTAGTAGGTTTTAATTTCTTTACATGTTAAACTAATCTATTTTTCAGTAGGTTTCTGATGAATGCGATACTGGAGCTTAAAATCTGAACCTTTCTTTTAAGTGTTATACCCAACGTTAAAAACAGACTGTTTCATGACAACAAATTATATTTTTGCATGTTTTGTCTTTGTACACACACTCCAAGCTAGAAGACATGACATGATGATAAACAGATATAATAAAAAATAATTTTGAAAGATTTGTTTCAGGCTCTTGTACGGCACCTAAATAGCTAGCCCCGTTTAATTAGCGGCAGTGGAAACTAAACATGAAGCACATTAACCTTTTAAAGCCTAGCGGTAACTTTACGTACCACCAGGTTTAACATTAAAAAATTCTACGTGGTGCCCACATTGCGTTTATGTGTTTTGTACGGATCTCAGAATAAACAGCAACTTTTGCCTTATAAAACATTAAGAGACTGGTTTTTATAACCGAAGTGGAGAGTGTTTACAGCGCGGTACGCACTGAGTCCTTATTAAAGACGAAGCGTATCTGTTTTATATAAGGACTCAGTGCTTACCGCGCTGTAAACCCTCTCCACTTCGGTTATAAAAACCAATCTCTTAATGTTTTATAAGGCAAAAGTTGCTGTTTGTTCTGAGATCCGTACAAAACACATAAACGCAATGTGGGCACCACGTAGAATTTTTTGATGTTAAACCTGGTGGTACGTAAAGTTACCGCTAGGCTTTAAAAGGGTAAAGGGTTAATATTTAAATCCCCATTTCGTAGATCCATCTTCCATCATACAGCGGACTGAATATGAAATTGGTCGTGGTGAATTTGTAGATGCAAATAGCTTCTATGTCCAATAGTGACAGAAACAAGTTACAAAACAAGTACAATACAATCAATAAAACAAAGTGAGACATTACTTTTATATTGTCTTCAGCGTGCATTTTTTACAATTTAATAACATTCACCAACAAATGCACAAATTCATGTATAAACACTCCTTTTATGTAGAATGGTGACATAAAAGGAGTGTTTATACATGAATTTGTGCATTTGTTGGTGAATGTTATTAAAAAGTGAAAGATGTTAAGGTAAAGATAATTATAAGAAATGCAGTTATGTTATACAGTTACACAATAAATTACACTATGATATAAACAATAGCAAATTACTATCCATAACTATTTGTAATAACAATGTATCTAAGACTGGTTCATGTACCATAAAATTTAATATAAAATAGAATGCATTATGGGCCAGGAATGTGTGAGGTAGGCAAGAACTCATCAGAAGAATAAAACGCCTTCATTGTAAGGTATTTTCTTACAGCAGACTGAAACACAGTTGTATTATTTTGGAGTTCCACTATGTTGGAAGGTAGTTTACTAAATATTTTTATTGATGAATAAAGTACACTTTTCTGAATAGAGGAAAATTTCATTGACGGTGTGTAAAGTTTATTTTTATGCCTCGTGTTTACATCATGAAGTGAGCTGTTGGTCTGCTAGATACCTGGGTGTCCTATTACAAACATAATCGTAGCATAAACATACAAAGTAGATACAGTCAGTATGTTTAATATCTTGAAGCCCTCTCTACAGGAACTCCTATGCCCTAGCCCCAGCATAATCCTTACAACCTTCTTTTGAATCTAGGATTTCGTATTCAGGCTGAAGAACCACCAAAAATAATGTCATAATTAACTACGGAATGAAAATATGCAAAGTAGGTCATTCTTAATATCTTCAGATTAAGTGTGTAGGATAGCAACTCTTCTGGAGTCGCTCCGACGAGGGGTGCATGAGAAGGACGGTATCTCAACAGTGGCGTCGCAGTCCCCAGGAGTGAAAATTCCCTGATGATGGTGGTACACATGCCACCGAAACATGCAGGAGTAAAGGGGGCCCCCTAAGTACTTTAGGGTCACATAGTGTAATATCTTGTGCGTTATTGTTGGCCCTCTATAGCGAATAATTCAATAAAAATGCACGGTGAAAACAAAATAGTGAAATTAGAGACTACTAAATCTGTACCAGAAACAGCAATGAAGGCCTGTTAATTTCACGAGCATAGTTTTCTTTCTGCGTCAACAAGCAACACAGTGTCTAACCAGACAGCTACAAATACAGATCATCAGCACATGTAACAACGCACTGCATGATTTGACCTTCATTAAAATGAATGTCGCTTGCTTCTTCGGTACACCTTCTTAACCTAATATTCTACGAGTCATAGCAAATATATCGCAATTAAAGAAACGTCGCCATTATTTTTAACAAAACATTACTCCTTTAATTACAGAATAGATACACTTCAAAGCAGCAATCACGGAAATGTATCCACGCATCTCCTGGGAACTGTTCGCGGACCCTTCGGGATTCGCGGAACACACTTTGGGAAGCACTGGTCTAGTACGTGCCAGACAGAGCACTGGAGGGGGAAGGAGGGATATTAACCCGGTGATAAAGATATGCCGCCTACGTAAGTGGTAACATTGTGTCGCGTTCGCGTAACTACCGTTGGCATGGAAAACAACCAATGGGATCTCTGTGCATTGCTGAGGTACGCGTCGTTTTAACCTTTTAAAGCCTAGCGGTAACTTTACGTACCACCAGGTTTAACATTAAAAAATTCTACGTGGTGCCCACATTGCGTTTATGTGTTTTGTACGGATCTCAGAACAAACAGCAACTTTTGCCTTATAAAACTTCAAGAGATTGGTTTTTATAACCGAAGTGGAGAGTGTTTACAGCGCGGTACGCACTGAGTCCTTATATAAAACAGAGTACATCCCGTCTTTAAAGGGTTAAACAACATAAAAATAGCACGTGATTCCATGTAATAGCAACGATGGATTCAATTTGCGCTTTTGTTGCGGTACGAATTATTTTGTATTGCTGACAGCAACACATGTATTTATGTCTTAATGTAAAGTGCCCGATATTTTACTCGGAATTTAACAAAATAAAAAAAACATTTATGCACGTAAATGAGTTACAGGTTTCACTGCACCGGCTTCCATCAAACTCACATTTTCTGAACATTTATATTGACAGATATTTCATACCGAAAAAGACGTACGTGGTACACAAAATTAGCAATTTAAAGGCAGAAATTTTTTAAACCCTCAGGTTAAGCGCCGATTTCCCTCACCGGGTTCTTACAAGACTCGCAATTTCTAAACAGCAGTGAGGGCGTATCTCCAGTACCGAGTATTGTCTCAATCAGGCAAGAAATATACAAATTATGGGTCCAAAAATCATTTACACCCTTCAGTGAAATATGGATTTCACTGCATGGCTTTTCATGAAACTCATTAGTAGTCAACGGCCTAACGCGTACATCTCAGGCACCCAATTTCACTGTTATTAGACCTGTGATAAATGACAGAGTTTCGTCTGACATACGAGTGTGCGCCTATTATGTGATACTGCAAAAATAACTATATTGTGCCTGAGGAGTGAAGTCTGGTGTCTGAGATAAAAATTATAGGCCCCTACAATTATACAACATAGAGAAAAATATTTGGCTGGACAGTATGTGGGGTTCTACAAGTCTTTAAAGTGTCCTCTGCAAACCGAAGGTAGAATGAGGGACGTAAAGGTGCGTGGACAGGCTGTGGCTGATTTACTCTTGAGGGGCGTCAGTTCTCGTTTAATCAAAGGTGCCACATCAAGCGCATTGGCTAGAGTCCCCAGGATGAAGGCACAGCACTAGGCTGAATGACCCTGAAAACATAGGCGCTATTAAACTCGTTATTTTGTAAGCACTTTAGTGTCAGGTGATATATTGTATTTTGCTTGCATACTTTGCGATAATGAAAGAATAATTTTCGCAGTCTCGTTAATCTGCAAATTTATCTTCCAAACAGAAACATTCATATTAAATATGGTGTCATTTATCAGGTACAATTTCTGTGGCAAAATTAACGTTGATTTTAAAAAGTCGGCATTTTTAAGGCATTTATATAAATGGGAAAAGGTAGATTAGCATGATTTTTTGATAAAACATTCCATAAACACGAAAAACTGAGTTGAAAATGTAGACCACCTGGAAATAAGTAAGAATGTTGTTTTTAAATTATATATAAGCAAAAACAAACAGCCAAACAAATTATTGTAGGTTAAAAGGTTAAAATGTTAAAAATTTAACATTTAACATTTTAACCTTTTAATCTACAATAAATTGTTTGGCTGTATGACTGTTTTTGCTTATATATATTATACACAGCCAACTGGGATAATGAATATCAAAATATTTTTAAATTAATTTAAAAAGCACACAGATGTCTGTATTATTGAAGTATAGATTACAAAATAACACAAGTGTCTCAATTTGTTAAGCACAGACTACATAAATAAGCAAGATTAAGACACTCCAGCTCTCTGTAATTAAAGCAGACACGATCGTGTTCATTACAGCGACATTTGAATAAACGCAACTCTCAGAAATGCGATTTTTCGAGAAACAGAGACAGTATAACATACGGAACACAGGGTCAATATTACGCCATCATACTCTGAGCAAACTTCATTTTACGCGCACTAGTCTATTTCCAACTACTGCAACGCGCTTCTGCATGTTTCTTCTACCTATTGTAGCTATCATCAGCGAGACAAAATATAATAAAGACACAAGAAACGTAAACGTCAGTAAATGGTAAACATACGTACATTAGCATCACACGACATTTAATTGACGGACAGTGTTGTTATGGGTATTAAAATATAAGTGGAGTATAAAAATGTAAAAAGGATAAAACAAACTGTTTCCAAATGTCTTGTAGTATTGGATATCTCCTGTTTATAGCGCTGCGGAGATCCAAGGTTTTGATACATCGTGGTTACTCCACGAGTGACTGTGCAGCACGATACTAAACCGAGTGAATATCGTCCATCTATCTTCACATTCTTATAACATTACAGTTCCCTGATATTGGCTACAGCAGGTAGCCGAAACATGTAGAAGCGCAAAAAATAGCTTTGATGTAGCAGTTGGAAATAAACTAGTGTTTATAAGACAAATGTACGGAGTATGTACAAAATTAAATTGATTTTACGTAAATCGTTCTCTAAGTCTGTTTCGCAAATGATCCAGGCTCCAATAGGGTAAATACATATAAATGTAGAATACTGGCTGTATGCAGACATACCGCAGGAAGCTGAAACTTAAGTGAGTTCCTGAACGCATTTCCAAGGATTTTTTTGTGTACTCCTTAGATGTCACGTCGCGTAAATTCAAGATTTCGGTGCAAACACGAATTTGTCCACGTGTACCTTTAAAAAACGAATATATTAGCCTTAAAAATGTTTTCTCGGTATATTCAGTGTTCTTATAAAACACAATAAATTGCTATATTCAGTTATGCTGAAGGCTAATTCAATATAATTTCGGATAACATTTAATCTTCATAAAAACCATAATTGGTGATGGGCACAACTGGGAGAACAAAATTAAATGAAACAAGCATATAGACAACAAATTTACTGCGCTGTAATTTGGGCCCTGTTTAGCCAAAGAAAGACGCACGTATAGGACTGCAATCGCGAAATGTTCTCGGTTAAAATGTCAGAAATATTTTTTATTTCGATACCAGCATGACAAACAATTAGTAAAATAAAACGTTTGTCACAGCTGAAAAGCGAACTTACTGCGTTTTCCAAATAAGCTGTTGAAATTTGCTTGTTAATTTGGAAGTTGCTTTTCAATTTAATGGAAACAAATGCCGAAGGCGTCAGACCGACTGATATATTGAGGGGAAGTTCTCGTTCGCAGTTTGTATTTACCAGAGTTCCGTAAACATACTTCAAGCTGTCATCGTAGCTTCAAATTGTATTACGCAAGAAGTTGAAACAATTACTGATCCCGCCAAATTTCGGCTTTGTAAATTTTGTTTTGCTGGCGAAAGCACATCTCAGCCTCACAATTTAGCCTACATATTTAGTAAATTTTACAATATAATTTGTAACGTGTTGCGATTTGGAAGCCATATATTTGTTCCAAAATTGATTTTCGGAAATAACCATTCCGTTAATATTTTTTTTAACCTTGAATTTATCTTCAGAATAGATTCTGATGCTGCAGTAATACAGGCTGCGTAAAAGTAAAATAATTTAACCGCCATGCGTCTTTCCTTGTTACACCCCCTCGGCACGATGAGCCACAGGGCCAGGAGGGGGACCTGAAAAGAAACAAAACAAACTAAAAGATTAGTAAAACCTGAAAGAGAAAACAGGTTGATTAGTACATTGAAACCCTTGTGCGAAAGTTGAAAATTCCGCAAAGTTGTGCATTAGTATAGTGTCTTCTCAGAAAAATTTGTCACTCCGCTGAGATAAGCTGGTTTCAATCTGAAAAAATTCAATCAGAACATTAGAATACCACGTAGTTTATTGTCAGTAAGGTGAGGACCCTCTGCCAAATGAATATTTTGAAATTGGAGATAAATACTTCTCCAGGGCATTTAATAATTTAGCCGTCCTCGTTTTCTATCGCAGGCTGCAACTGATCCAGAAATTTCCTAACAAATGGCCTGGTTCCCCCCACCCACGCAGTCCTACAAATTTATAAGAAAATTTCTTATATCACTAGGTTGGAAGAGTTGCAGCTTGCCAGTGCCAAAGTTTTTAAACAAATAGCAGCGAAAGGGGAGACTTGTCCACATATCTGTCACTCCGCTGAGATAAGCTGAAGTCAGTCTGAAACAATTCAATCAAAACATTAGAATACCACGCAGTTAATTTTCAGTTCAGGTGCGGACCTTCTGCCAAATGAATATTCGGAAATTGGAGATAAATACTTCTCCAGGGCGTTTAATAACTTAGAGGTCCTTGTTTCTATCGCAGGCTGCAACTGATCCGGAAATTTCCTAACAATGACCTGGTTCCCCCCACCCACGCAGTCCTAAAAATTTGGAAGAATGTTTCTTATATAAGTAGGGTGGAAGAGTTGCAGCTTGCCAGTGCCAAAGTTTTTAAACAAATAGCAGCGAAAGGGGAGACTTGTCCACATATCTGTCACTCCGCTGAGACAAGCTGAAGTCAGTCTGAAACAATTCAATCAGAACATTAGAATACCACACCTGTGTAGCGCTGAGGACAATCTGCCAAACGCAATATTCTGAAAATCGAGACAAATGCGTCTCTAGATCGTTTAAAATTTCGTGTCCTCTTTTTTTTTTCTATTGCAAGGTGCAGCTGATTCTGAACATCCTAACACACATTCTGGTACCCCCCACCCGCAACGTTGATCTCTAAAATTTTGAAAAGACGGGACGAAGAAAAAGTGAAAGAGCTGCAGCTTGTCGGTGCCAAACTGTCATTAAATTAAAATGAAATTTATTGATGCATGAAATTTGCCACCATTTCGGTGAACGCAGACAATGAAAATATGAAAATATTCAGTCAAAAAATTGTATTTCAAATGTCTCAGTTCTCTCGTTCACATCCAATTTGTAGCACGTTCTGAGCATTGTTAAAAATTTTAAGCGCATGGCTTTACACAGCAACCAATGCGCAGTTGGCATTGTTGGCTCACGTAGTGTCCAATAACATGAGAGCAGTTTCTGACACGTTCAGACGCACTGTTTCCCCCCACCCACCACACAAACCTAACATGAACGAGAACAGAAGCCACAGAAACATGTTACGTCCACTCCGCTCGCCGCCTCCGGCTGCCAAATGACACCAGGCGAGCTCCACAGCCCAGTGTACTGTGTGTTCCATAGTGTTATAACAACATGTAAGATGAACTGTTCACTGCATCGTGTATTACATGTAATCAGTGTGGAAAGCGGGCTGCTTCGCTCTACGAGCTACGGGAAGAATTGAGTGCACGCACCATTTATAGTGCAGATGCATCGCTACGTTTTCAAGAACACCATAAAACTGCGTTGAATGTAAGCAAGTTTTAATATAATGATGGATTTTTAAATTAAATTTAAAAATACATCATATAATGAATTCAAATTGCAGTTACTTCTGTCACATGTTATGTTGTTGACGCATCTACCTTAAATTTAGAGAAATTAGGTAGGTTAAGAGTCGTACGTCACTTCATCACTTGAAAAACAAATGACAAGTGTAAACGTATGGCCTCTATACCCTGGTGCGTGCGAACCAATTCTATGCAGAAGAGGCCACAACTTACACATTAGCAAAACCTCAAAATGGAAGAGGCTTTTACTGAGAAAAAATCGCGATACAATAAAACTTTTTTACAAGAAAACATTATCTCTCGTAAGTTGCACGTGGACATTAATACACAAACACTTAAAGTGAAAACTCAGCAGACGTTTCACGATGAATTTGATGTGTCTCTCTGCGACCTCTCCAAATGCTGCTTCCGTCCGTCACTGGCTGAAACAGGGGTGTCAAAGTTTTCTGCAACCTTCCGACACACTACGCTATCAATGTGACCCTGCACATTGACACAGTGCTATGTCTAAAACAACTGCCTGCCTGCCTAACATCACGAAAGCCTAACACGACGACCTAACACCAGACGGGGGGGGGGGGGGGCGGGGGGGGGGCACACAACAACACACACAAGAAACAACAAAGCAGCAAAACACTTCCTTAATTATGTAGTGATGTCTCTGAAATGCAGGCTGCCAACTTGACACTTACATACTACAAAACCCTACGACTGGAGAACACACCAAACACCGTCTGATACGGAGTGGCTGCTGTAATTCTGATTGATTCAGCCAGCGACCCTTACTGAACGAGAAGCAGCGGGGGGACAAAAAAAACCAGCACCTACTATGGCTGCGACGTCTCGAAGTTACTGTTGCTCCTGCTGCTGTTACAAAGTGCAACGTGGGGTGTTGTAGTTACTGAAGCTTGACGTTGTGGTTCAATTTACGGTGAGATGATACTTGATGCAGAAGATGTTGTTGTTGTTGAAGCTTATTTTGAATGGGGGATTACTCTAGTGGGGATTGTAGCTTCCACTTTCACAATCAGCACTAATCACTACAACACAATACAGACCATTTGAAAAACTATTTCTTTGCACCCATGACTTTCAATTGCTGCACCGAATTTGCACGTAACACCACACTTCCGCTGCTTAGACATTTTGCACTGAAAACAAATCACTTTTCGTGATGCACTGGTTTTAGGATGGTGAGGCTAAATTTGATTTCGAGCACCATAGTGATTTGACACTAGTCATTTTTTTTTCGCCACTGCAATCACTTCACATGGAACGCTCCCGTATGTGGATATTTTGTGAACTGAAATTTCACTCCGAACTTGAAAATTTTATTACGTATTTTTGTTTTAAACTCAATATGAAAGTCTCATCAGATTCACACAAATTTTGTATAAAATAAAAAAGTGAAAATATTACACACACTGTATGCAGATGTAAGGTGGCCCATCTACGTGCAATGAGCGTCTTTGAAAGTATTACTGACAAGTCATTAAGTAAGTAAATGCGTAATTAAAACACGTTTCGCTGTTTAGTTTTGAATTGCGTAAGGATTGTCTAATAAAAAACCTTGCATTTTTAAGACAAATAATTGTATTTCTTGCAAATGTCGAAATACGTACAATCTGCTTGAGTGTGACAAAATGAAATATTTAACGTAATGTAAACATGTTGAATGCATTTATGTTGAGTGTTCATACACGGTGAATAATATCGGTCAAGTAGCAATGGTGTCTCTCAGTAAGAGCTGATCGAAATATTACGTCATAAATCCACGTGATAAAGCTGTTTAATAAACGTATAATACGTATAATACGTACGTATAATTTACATAAAGACGGTGCAAATAAATATATGTTGATATAATATGCGCACATTTACATGCATCACAAACCTTCGCATATGAGTTTGTTTAGGCATGAAACAGCTATAGTTCATGTGGACACGTGGCCACATATACGAAAGGAACTGCGTATAAATTGGCGACAGTTTCATAGCTTTATTACAGCGATACAATCACTTCACTTTGCAGCCTTCAGGCAGGTGGCTCCTCGAATGGGTACAGTCACATCAAGTAAAAAATGGTGAACGTTTCAGCCCTTACAGAAACAGCAGGTGCGTGAATATGAACATTTGGCATTTTACAGTTTCTTTTTGCGCCAGTGTTTTTCTTGTGAGTTCGTATGTGCACGGTAACAGACGCAAAACTTGACGTTCCTCACGACATGAGTTGCTGAAGAATCGAGTGTACTGTTACGTTACTGCGTGTCAATTGATAAACAGTTGCTGACGTTAGGAAAGACTTTATCGCCGTCAGCTTCCGCGTAGAGCAGTGCACGTCATTTCGAAACGTCAGAAAATACCCTGGACACAGCGTCACGTAACCGAAGACTTGAATGACCCTTCGGATTCCATTACGGCAGATCTTGAGCAGCTGAGCGACGACTAGCTTCTCCAGATGGAGTTTACCCCCCACAGTTAGTACATTTATATATTACACGTGTTACGGCCGGTACAGTGACTCGCTACGGGCTGGGCGGTCCGGAGATCGAATCCCGGCGTGGGCAAGATCTTCCACACCCGTCCAGACCGGCGCTGGGGCCTACTTAGCCTCCTGTACAATGGGTACCAGTGCCGGGGGTAACGCGGCCGGGGCGTGGCACTGACCACCTACCCGCATCTAGCGTCAAGGCTAAAGAAAGGGCAAGTTATATTCCTACTCCCCCTTTGGGCTTCTGTGGCCTGTTCCAGAGTGAATCTTGCCTTACTACAGGTCTTGAATTAACCCTTTAAAGACGAAGCGTATCTGTTTTATATAAGGACTCAGTGCGTACCGCGCTGTAAGCACTCTCCCCTTCGGTTATAAAAACCAGTCTCTTAATGTTTTATAAGGCAAAAGTTGCTGTTTGTTCTGAGATCCGTACAAAACACATAAACGCAATGTGGGCACCACGTAGAATTTTTTAATGTTAAACCTGGTCGTATGTAAAGTTACCGCTAGGCTTTAAAAGGTTAATACTGTTGTGACTTTAGTAAAACAAGCTAATGAATATGAGGTAGTGTGAAATTTACAGGGACACCGTACTTGTGACTTTTATTTTCTTTCTGCGGCACCTTTTAAGCGCGACATAAAACTCGAATTTGTGATCACCACTGTGGCAAATGTTTGTGTTGTGCAGTTCATGTTAAAAGATAAACTGTATGCCGGCCATGCACTGTGTGGAATGGAAGATACGCCACTTGCACCACAACATACATAATGCCCAGTTAGTCATTCGTCCATGTAAACATCAATCAATCAATCAATCAATCAATCAATCAGTCAATCAATACACACGATAGACAGGCTCTGAAGGTGTTAGTATATACATATGTGTGTGTTGTCTTCTACATGAACTCCAAAATACAAACAAAACTGCCACGTAATTTCGAATAAAGATAAATGCATTTCGTTTTACATTTTAAAACATTAAATAGAACATCAACGAGAAGGCTCAGGCTAAGGAGCCATGGAAATGCCTACAGAAAATATTTACATGTTTGTACTCTTGATGCTCAACAAAATGCTACAGTTGTACTAAGACTTATGAACACAGAGCTAACATTTATCATGCTTATGTAATGTTGTTTGTGGGCTGCTAACTTCCGACCGAACAGACGTTCCAGATTCTCAGTTTCAGTGTGTGTGGCCTAATCATTTCTTTTACCGATGAACGCGGGGCATGTAACTTCGCAATGCTGTCGAAACACAGCCAGTGGCCTATTTAAATTGGGCTTCATTACGATAAATTTTGGACTGCGAGCTGTGAAACATTTTGTTCCACCAGGAACTGAGTTTCTTTATAGGGTTTTAAGTCAATGGAAATATTTTTTGAAAAAAAAAAAATGCTTTTTTTTTCTGGTCAAAGAAATAAGCCCTTACAGAAACAAACTTTCTTACTGTATTCACAAAAGCCCACGACTGGAATTTATCCTGAGCCAAGTCCAGTACGCATGCCCAGTCTGTTTATGTAAGATACACTTTAATATTATCCTAGCATCTATGCTTAGGAATTCTAAGAGCCATTCTCTTCACCCTGTCTGGCCTGAAACATTGTGTGTTGTCAACTCGTTCAACATGTCCCACTTATTTATACTGATTACGTAATAATATTTGATTAAGGGTAAACGTAACAAAATCACTGTAGATACGAATGCTTTTTTGCGGAATAGCAACAATTCTTACATTTACGCCATTCTTCTAAATGGTACCACTGGACTGCGTTGAAGGCCGCCATTTTGTGCAGCTTCACGGCAACAGGGTAGCAGGCGGTAGCCTATCTAGCATGCTTGACTGCTAACAGACTGCTTCAAAACAAACGCCAAATAAGGTCTTCGCGCGTCCGGAATGTTACGCGGTGTTGATAGTTAGTTGCTGGCAACTATTAATCAACGCTACGTAACGTCCCAGAAGAGAGAATATATCATTTAAACTGCGGCGGAAACCTGAAATCACGCAAATGCCAACTACCTACGCCATGTTTGGGTAGAATTGGAAACCTAGATTTACACAGAACGGCGCAATAAATTTCATTTTCGTGGCTGCAACAATAGAGATTGTTCTAGAAATATTTTAATGAAATATCTTATGCATAACATGCGTCTGAAATTATAGAACTTAAATAATTTAATCGTTTTGGATGAAGAGTCACGATCTGACACCATTTCTCCATTAGACATAATTTAAAAAGGTCACCCTTCCACGCAAAGCACTCAAGGCTGAAGGTGCGTTCATATTATCGTCTCTAATGCATTTGTACTTCCACTGCAAGTTTCCTTCAGTTCCTACTCTTTAAATATGAACTGATTTTCAACTAGGCCTCGTGCCCCCTCCCTGATAACTTTTCAAGACGAAACGGTTTACGTTACGAATTTTGTTCTGAACTTGTTCTTGTGTTCATCACACAGCACACGTATATTTTAGGCCCATTTGACGAAATGGGTCAGCTCCTGCCGCAGACCAACTTCACTAGGCTAATGCTGATGCCAATTTTCGTTATTTTGTATATTATTAAAATGTGAATTAGAACTTGGAACCTAAGTATTTGGCCCTAGCTTTTATTAGAGTTCCACGGAACTCGTTTCATACTACAGTTAGATGGGCCTAATTTTGCTTAATATTTTAGACGTTTTCAAGTACTTTAAGAATAATTTGCAAATGGTTCTGTAGCTCTCTTAAGAAACATTTCAAGTCAAAGACATGAGAATGAACTGCTATAGGCGTGGTTCCAAATTTAAAATTCGAATCATGAATTGGTTACATATTGAGTTTAATTTGTTCTCGTATTTGGAAATACTTTCTACACGCCACATATAAATTATAGAAAATGGTGATGTTGGAAATTAATTTTGATATTAATTTAGAAAGTAAACGCTGTAAATCAACCGTCTTGCTTGTTAAATTTATAGGTCTGAGTCGTTATTTAGTTTCCACTCGGCACAAAAATGCAATTAAATTTGTTACTTTCATTGAAATATTAAAATAATTTGTTGGAAGTATTCGCGCTTAATTATAATACAAAACTAACGAACAATTAAATGCTGGAAACCTTCGTTCGGACGCCACCAACTCATCAAAAGCACTTCTGTAAGGTTTTGCCATTTGACGGCCACTTACACTGTTGGTCTCCATTCCACTCAACCTCGCACGGAAACAACCAGAACACAACTGGCGTAACCCTCATAAGCAAGGTACTGTAACTCTTGAGGGGAGTTTCGAAGCTCACTTGTTTCGTTAGTATCACCCCCTACCGGATATTTTATGTACTAGTATTACGCAACGCAGGGCACTACGATTGGGAGCTGGGATAGCATCGTGGGTATAGTGCCTCAGCTACGGGATGGACGGTCGGCAGTTCGAATGCCGGTAGGGGCAACAGATTTTTCTCTTCTCCCAAACGTCCAGACAGGCACCGGGGGCCCACCCAGTGTCCTGTTCACTGGCTACTCGGGTTCCTTTCCTCCTTCCCTAGGAGTAAAGCAGCCAGGGCACAGAATTGACCACTCGCCTCCATAAAGTGCCAAGGTTAAGAATGACTGGGGCTATACCTCTAATCCCCCTGTATGCCTTCATGACTTGAACAGGGACAACTTTACATATCAGCAAGAGAAAGATTCGTAGCTATTTTAGGTGGTGTAAACCGTACATGTATTCAAAGTTTAAAAATCAAAACTTGGGATTTGTGAAAATTTAAACAACACTGTGTTTAACCCTTTAAAGACGAAGCGTATATGTTTTATATGTATAAGGGCTCAGTGCGTACCGCGCAGTAAACATTCTCCACTTCGGTTATAAAAACCAGTCTCTTAAATGTTTTATAAGGCAAAAGTTGCTGTTTGTTCTGAGATCCACACAAAACAAATGAACGCAATGTGGGCACCACGTAGAATTTTTTAATGTTAAACCTGGTGGTACGTAAAGTTGCCGCTAGGCTTTAAAAGGCTAAACAAGACACATGTCAATAAAAAGACAACAACTAAAAAAAACGTTCCCCCTACATCACATAATGCGCTGCTGCTATACATAGCTACCACAGTTCATGCAATTGCCTTTACAGTACACTACAAGACACGTGCGCACCCACAATTCGTCAGGGGGCGGCCCCCCCCCCCCCCGCACTGACCCTGAGGCTATCTATAATTTATGCTTGATTTTAAAAACTAATATATAAAAATCAAGATGTAAGTACAATATAACACTGTCTGCAACTGCATTTATATACATACAAATATAACTACATGTTCCATGACTGAATCAGTGTCCTATCTTCTTGTTTTTTTTAAATTTTATTAATTTATTTTTCAAAATTCTAAGGTACTAGTCATTAGCCGATTTTGGCTGAATCACGTAAAACTTTGGTATCATAATATCTACAAAATCTGTTTTTTTAAATTTTGGTTTTGGGGGTATGAGGGGGCTGCAGCGCGGCAGCCCCCCATCCCTTGGGTGCGCCCCTGCCTTCACTTAGTCTAGGGCAGCTTAAGGACAGAGCACACAGTAGCTAAAACTATGAAGAATGAATACCACTCAAATCAAGAAAATCAGATTTAGTGAAGCAATTAAAGTAAGATGGAAAGAGAATTCAACTCACACCCAAAAGCTCTGCTACAAACTGGTGTATCACTTTAACAGCTGCAGCCACTCTATATAGTGGTAAGAACCATTAGTAAATTTTGCAGGATCTGTACGCTTTCTCTTAAATTTTGCAGGATCTGTACGTTTTCTCTTAAATTTTGCAAGATCTGTACGTTTTCTCTTATATTTTGCAAGATCTGTACTTTCTCTTAAATTTTGCAAGATCTGTATGTTTTCTCTTAAATTTTGCAAGATCTGTACTTTCTCTTAAATTTTGCAGGATCTGTATGTTTTCTCTTAAATTTTGCAAGATCTGTACTTTCTCTTAAATTTTGCAAGATCTGTACGTTTTCTCTTAAATTTCGCAGGATCCGTACGTTTTCTCTTAAATTTTGCAAGATCTGTACGTTTTCTCTTCAATTTTGCAAGATCTGTACGTTTTCTCTTAAATTTTGCAAGATATGTACGTTTTCTCTTAAATTTTGCAAGATCTGTACGTTTTCTCTACTGGGGCTGCAGTTTGAAACAGAAAAGCTACATTTATATCCAGATTAGCTACGTATCTGTCAATAAAATATACGGCACACCCTAATACCTGCAATAACATAAAGAAGCAATCCCTATACAGGCCTCCATGAGGTTAATGCACCCAGAATCTCTACACAGCTGGCACTGTCAGCCCTAAGCACCGGCCGCCTTTACCTCCAAGGATATACCGCTGGTACTCATTTCTGTTAGAGGCCGAGTCGACCCCAGGGCCATAGCGCGGCCAGAAGGATTAACTCAATGAAAACTTCTAATGACCCCACTGGGAATCAAACCCGTGACCTTCCAGCTTGTAGTGCAATTCATGAACCAACTGCGCCACCACGTGCCCAGATAACACAAATGAGTTGCACAGAGAATAATAATTTGTGGGAAGTGGGAACCAACTTCCTATGTGTGCATCCAACTTTTGCATGATGTTCTAATAGTGACGCAGACAGCAGGAAATATTGAGAAAAATAAAGTACTTTGTATGGCTCACTCATAACAACAGAACACCTCAAACTCTCCCGTATCAGTGGTTTAAAAGATCTGTTGTGACTTCTTCACATTAATATTTTCTTCACAAACCAGCCAGCAATGTGTGTGTCAAGACTGCATTTGGTCCAACAGTCAATTTTTCCATCATTGTTTTGGCAGCTAGATGATGTTTCACTCACTCAGAGAAGGGGAACAGGAAACTTCAAGTTCTCATGGTGTGATTGTGAGCCTTCTACATGTGATATCTTGTAGTTCAGTGGATGTGTACAAATATTTTGAAGGAACTTTGGTATCTATCTACAAAACAACATAGTGTCACATCCTACAAGGCAGTAAACATCAACAAATATATGGTTTTTGAAATATATACACTACACAAATTTGATATAAAATCTGTTGCACATTTGTATTATCATCAATGACACAAAAACAATTACAATATTGTACATAGTAGAGTATTTACTGATAATGAATTAACAGTAAGTTTCATAATGAAGCAAATACAGTATTAAGTAGAAGCTGTTATATATAATTAACATAAATTCAAATTAACTCATTCAAAAAGACAGTTTATTTATGTGGTTTTCCTCTTTCTACAATAAAACATTAAAATGTCAAGTTACTACTTATAAACAGCACCTCTGGTTTCCACCACATTTACATAAATAGGAAGAGTTGTATCACAGAATATTATACAGAATGCCACAGATATGTGGAAATGAGTAAATGTAAAGGCCATAGTAAAACAACAGCACAACATCTCTCACATACCTATTTTATATATTTATTTTGTGACAAATCACTAGTTTTTTTTTTACCAGACTCCTGCTTGATACTGAGGAAGCCCTGGTTATGCAAATGGGTTTACATTGCTTTAGTCATTCTGTAACAGAAATGTTGGGATAGTATGTCAAAACAGAATATCACCAATTCCCTAATCATATATTCCAATTCAAAGAATCAAACTGCAACATTCTATATACATATTCACAAAACAGAGGATGTTTTCTGAGTCAGTTGATCAGGGAATTTCCTTTATGACTTGAGCGTGTCTACAGTACACACAATCCCCAACATAACAGTAGTTCTGAAGGGTCCAGAGCAAGTCAGAATTGAGTGTATATGTGGTCGAATACATACGCATATATAAGGGCGTCCAACTGAAACCCAAATTCTGATACACTGGAACCTGATCGGCTGCAACAAAACTGCCCTGTCACCAGTGTTATCACCCAACACTATTCTTCTGTCACCTTCATATCACTGCACTGTCAATCGGCGGGTC
>BLKM01000363.1:1071637-1089014 GCA_013340265.1 Coptotermes formosanus
TTTTTTTTTTTTTTTTAGTTTTATTTTTTTTTGTTTGGGGGGGGGGGGGAGGCAGCGACAACAAGTGCACATTTAAAAAATGTTACTATTTCATATTTTTTAATTTTTAAAAATTGTGTAAGTCTGAAATTGCAGAACTGGAAACTGTAAGTCAGGGTGTGTCTGTAGTAGTTACAGATCATATTGCACCTTTGTGTATATTCTTCACTAACAATGACAGTGTTATCCCAACCAGTCTCTCACACATCTCAGTCCCTTTAGGCAACTGCTGAGGCAGTACATAGGCCACAACCAGCTTCATTCAAAACCAGTCCACAAACACATATCAAGTCCCTGTCATTGTCCATCAACTTATGTAAGTCCCAATCCATGAAAAACATTTCCATTTCCATTATATTCTGTGACATCCTTTAAGTGATGCAGTGAGTGTATTACAGCAGTGATTCTCAACATTTGGCACCTTGAACCTCTCTTGTCATTCCCCCCCCACAAAAAACCACACATATAGTCCCACTACAGTAAAAGCCAAATTTATCTTCCTTCCATGACATGTATTTTTAATCTATGTGCATTCTAGTATTATATTATTCATTAACAGACATTCTTATCTTAAAAGCCTTATGTCCCACTGTGTAAATCAAGCGCTATCACTGGGACCAGTTGAGAAACACTGTGACAGGTTACTATATTTAAGAGGCACTTTCACTCTACTATAAATGATTATAACTTCTATATAATAATCACTGTGTAAAATGCTATAAAACTGGTTAGTTAAGGTATGTCAACCTTTAACATACGGCTGTTTAAATTTGACTCACACACAGCCAGGACATTTTGCCGTTTAAAATGTCCCAATGTGGCAGCTGGTCATACTGTAAGTTGTATTTTATATATATTTATGATAAAAATTTCAAATAAGAAGCAGAACATTAATAAGCCCATTTACCCATGTACAAAGTTTTGAAATAATCTATTTATGTGCACCTTAGTATATGATTATTTTTGATTAGCTTATTTTGATGTTTGTATTGCATTTTGCATTTCTTGAAAATATTCATTACGGCAATATGCCACAACGTTTAGAACAGACTATACATACTATGCTTTTGTTTGTGCCTCACAGAATTACTTTTCCCACGTCAACACAGTTTTCTGTTGCAGGATCTGACTAGCTAATCGGTGGGTCAGAGGCTGCCATAAAATACACGTCCAGAGGAATTCTCAGAACCCATGGCATAATAAATAACCTGTGGGCTACCCTCATCAGCAGAAGACTCTTCAATCACTTGGTACAAAAATGACTACAGAAAGTCCTGTCCCTTCGCCCCAACCCCCCACGTTAAACGACAAAAAAATGCCACTTACTGCCATAATTTCTAGTTTTGATATCAATACTCAGAATCTACAACAACTTATTCAGAAGAGACAGGAATGCAATTTACCAACATTTATGTCACTTATCAATTATGTAAATGTTTCCCTAGAGTATCCTGGGATAAGTTATGGTCAATACTGGACGAGAAAGGCTATCCAGTACATTTAATAAAATAATACAGAGCATGTACCATAATCCAAAATCCCGTAATGACAAAGGATGAATAATCAATAATAGGGCACGCACTAACCAAAGGGTTAAACAAGGCTGTGGGATGTCCCAGCTTATTTAGTATACATACAATGATGCTGCAATTGACCAATGGTGAAGAAACACAACAGCAAGGAGTAGTGAACACAGTTTATAAACCATTTTACATGCAGCTGACCAGGCACAGTTTAGTGATTCTGAAGATCTCCAGGAACCAACTCAGTAATATGATGAAGGCAATATAATTTAAAAATGTCTACACCTCAATGACAGCTACTGAATTCTGAGCTGACAATCACATTTGGAGTAAACTGGTAATCAATACTCACTGAACAAATTCACAACTTCATTTATGTAGTGTACAGTGTCTCTTAACACTGTAAAGACAGTGGTTCCTACCACTGTACAGACAATGTCAACATTAAGCTCAGAAGCTTTCTGAAAATGTGTGTAACATATGACGAACACTTACATCAAAAGCACTAAAAACAACAAACTGAAATTCTGTAAAATAACAGATGTTTCCAACTTTCATGTATCTTGTAAATAATGGACATTAAATAGAACTAATTAATGGAAAACAGAAGCAGCACAGAGGCAATTCCTGGGAAGCTTAGATGGCTATAGATTAACTGATAACAAATATAATACTGATATCGGTGCAGAATTAAACATATATGACTTTGGTAATAAAATGGAACACTGGAAGCAGAATAGGTACGGAGATATGTTGAAGATGAAACACAGTTGCCTGGTATCTTACGGATGAAAGAGAACAGGCTTCTATATATACTTATACTATATAAGACTACAGACCAACAAAAAATAGGCCGTCATAAACTCAGGTGGAAGGACAGTTTCCCTCCAAGATGGAACAGGCTAAAAGGCCTAATCCTCGAAGCTGATAATGATGAATTGGCAGAAATGGGCCACAGTGAATATATTCATTCCACTGGTTGAATCAATTTCTCTCCTCGCAATGTAATTCAGCATAAAGAAAGCACCGTTATTTACTTCATAGATCGGTAGACCATGAGGCTGCATGCTGCTGTGAACACAGCATAATTCATACGGTCAAAGTGCTGGATACGAAACACAGTTTGTTCTGTTCCTTCTCAGTGCAAGAAATAACAAGGCTGAACACAAGACATATCACAAGAGCTGATGTTAGACATTAATTCTGACACAGACAAAGACATTTCTCCTTCTCACAGTTAGGGTCAGAGGGAATATCCGTCTGTGGCAAGTGCCACTTGTGACACTTGTCACGATGCAAAGACATGAAAAGTGCAACTGAAAATGTGGGACATAATGTGTACATGGACAATTTTTTCTCATCTCCAAACTTTGATGACAGTTTACATATGAATAAAACAAATTGCCTTGGTACTCTCAAACCAAACACTAAAGGAATGCCAATTGATTTTGGAGAGACAATGACACTAAATGGGGTGAAATAAACACTATGGTGAGAGATTACTCAACAGCCATTGTGTGGAAAGACAAACACTACGTAAATATCAGTAATACGTACTGTCCTCCAAGAGTAGAGGGTACTTTCTGTGGCATGTGGAAATCTCTGAACCAGACACAATAAAAGACCGTAACACAGACATGGAGTACGTGGACAATTCTAACTGCATGACAAACACTTCATTAGCAAAATAATGTACAATGAATGAAGGTACCATTACGCCTCCTGAAACTTAACATTCTGCACAATTTTATCCTTATATCTTGTGGTCCAAAATTATCACATTGCTATTTCAGACCTGTACTGGTCAGGAAACAACCACAAGAGTGAGCGTTTTGCCTAGACCTGAGGCAGCTCCATGTGGAAAACAAATGCCTTAATGAAGCCACCTAACCGGCCTTTACATATTCAGGGAGCACTGGCTGGCCCTTGGACGAAGGAGGAAAAAAAATCTGGTGTTATGCGTGTTGCACAAAAAAAAATTTTCAAATATCAAGTGTATTAATCCTTGTTTCAAGCTCTACCACACAACCTGCATTTCTGAAAGCTAGCCAACATTACTGGAAAATGCAGAACACACAAATAAACGAAATCCTACCACTGTCCTTATTAAACTGGTATTTTCTGAATAGTAACATGATGGAAATATCAATGCTAAGAGAGTGCACGTATTACAAAAAGTTTGATGAGATAAAGTTTTCAAAGTGTTTAGACGTTCGTTTCATCATGGTATTTTGTGAAACAAGAGCATTAAGAGTGACTGCTTGGACAGAACTATAAATATTTAAAGCATTCTGTCACATCCATGGAGGGTTAACAAGAAAAGTTACCCCTTACAAGTGGGTAGTTCAACTACATTTAAATCCACAATAAGTGACAAACACAGTGAATAAGAATCCTGTTCTTCAAGATATAAAAAAGTATTAATAATATCATGACATAATGGGACAGTCAATTCCCATCCAGCCATCAAGACATAGGCCCACATATCAAGGCAAACTGTATTCTCTTTCGGCTGATAATGGTTAGGAAACTATCTTTTTTTTTTACAAGACACAGCATTAAATGCAATAAAACATTATTTCACAAAATTCACATCTACATGTACTAGAAAATGTTATCTATTAGGCTGTCCCAACTTATAGTTAACTTAGTGTTTAACAAATGCTACATTCTTGTGGCGCTGGTCTGCAGCTGAGGTCGGCACACGTTATCATTACTTTCATTTGGATGGCAAGAACTTTCTTGCATGGAAGACTCGATGCAATGCGTGTCATCACCATTGACAATGTCCCACCTCATACCCACTTCCTCATAACCTGGTTCTATTGACTTCCCTGTGAGGTGGTTTTCATCTGCATCAGGAACAGAATGGTCATTGCAATCCTTCACCCTTTCATATCCTGATGAGGCACCATCTGAGTCTCTAGCTTCATTGTGTAACCTCTCATATGGCGGGTCACATGGTAAATCAAAGTAACTGACACTCTCATAGTTCGGGTCATCTGTCATACCAGACACCATGTCCTGCCCTTCACTTGACATGCTTTCATAATTTGGTTCTCCTGTGTCATCAGCTGGATCCCTGTTCCTGTCGACACTGGCATAATCAGGGTCTGGCCCACTGCACGTCTCTGCATCACTTGATCCTTTTGAGTGCAACCTCTCATAGCCAGAGTGGGCATCCCTCACTTTGTTGTCAAAGTTCCTCAAAGCATTAAAATAGGCCCCACTACATTTGACTTGTTCATACCCTGGGTCATGTTCTTCACTGCTAACATTATGTCTGTCTGTGGCATGATTGTCCATGTTACTTCCACTGCCAGCTTTAACCTGTTCGTATCCCGGGTCGGGGTGTGGCACACTGCTGTCCCCAACTTCACTGGCATAACCAGTGCTTCCTTGTTCACATAATGAACCATAATGCTTATTTACACTTAAAGAGCTCACACCCTGACCAGCACATCTCACCTGCTCGTACCCTGGGTCGATGTTTAAGCCACCTGGCATCGAACTGCTACCAACCTGAGGATCACTGTCACTTCTACACTGTTCTGCAGAGACAAAATTCGTATGTGAATTTGCAAGTGAAGAATCCACTGACTGCGGATGCAGTTCCTCATAATTGGGATCGCCGTCCGAGGGGTTTCGCTGCACCACTTCATAACCAGGGTCGTGGTAAGAACTGCTGGCTTCACCAAGACTCTCATAACTTGGCTCCATGCCATTTGTTGGCATCAGAAACTGCTCAGATGGTGAACTATGAAGCATGTCGTAGCTTGCGTGAAGTCTGTCACCGTCTAGTCCAGCAACAGAATCGTGCTCTAAGCTGCTTGCAGAAATTCCATCTGCCTCTCGCTGAGTTCGCAGCTCTGGGGACCCTCGACTTGAGGCTGTGTCAACAGATGCACGGCTCTGGTTGTCTGTGTGTTCCAACTTGCCTGCGCCTTGCTGCTGTCCTTGATCCACGTCTGGTCCAACACCCCGCTGCTTCTTTTTCTTCTTCTTCATCACCTTCGCGTACATTTCATCAAGGTTGCGACTCACAGCCAGACCTGTGCTCTTTTTATCCACAGCAGTATACAAATCAGGGCTGCCAGCGGGAGGTGGAGGCAGTGGGGAGTTGGCCTGACGTTTCTCAGGTTTTGGGGACCCAAGGTTTGCAACAGAACTAGCAGCACTAGATGATGAGGCTAGAAACAAACACACAGTATAGGCTGGACACGTAATTTGAATCAGGAAAACAAAAAATATGTGCGTACTATGGCACAGAAACCTTTTCAACAGTAAAAGTTACAAAAATCAAGCAGGTGGGATGATGATATTAAAATTAATTTTAGCCAATTAAAACTCAGGAGCTGCAGAATGTCATGTTTGTTGTGTATTACTTTAAAACTAACTTGTAATTTTTTTGACTGCACTATTCTGGGTTATCACACTGGAGGGTGTTATCAGAACTCTGGAGGAACATAATATCAAAATGGATATTTCAAAAGTAGGGAATGAGGGTGGGGATAAAAAAAGCAGCTCAGGATATGGTTCAATGCCTTGATTTTGTGGAAGGGGTAATGAAATGCCAATCCCTTTTAAGAGCACGGAATTAATGTCTTGTTTGGCCAATGTACTTCACCTTATGTGAGAAGACCGTGTACCACGCACTTGGCTACGACTGCAGTTTTCTTACATGTAATGCTGTTTTGCTTGGCAGACACAAGATCCTGAAGGAATGTACCTACCAAACTACGTGGTATCACACCTCATAGAACCAAAATATTAAAATTCACTAATCTGAGATTCTCAAATCTCCTGAAGTTCATTAATTAACAAAAATATGATGCTCCTAAACAACCCACAGGACATACTGACTACTCACCTTGACGTGAATGAACTTGGGCCACATGTTTCAAACTGTCAACGCTTGGAGGCTGTGGTGGATAGTGTGAACCATCAGAATTTGCTTCTGGAGTTACGTCCAGCACTGCCAGAGGTTGTATCTGTGCATATGTTTCACTTCCACTCATGTATACCTGTCCTGGCTCTTCTATCGCTGCATACATCTCATCTGGAAATCACACAAAACCTCTACACTTGTTGTAGTATCCTCATAACACTATCACTCGGAATTTTTACACTTATAAGTGCTCCCTCCCTTCTGATTTGTAATATCTTACAAAAAAAAATTACAAATGCCTGTTCTTGAGTCACCCCATCTAAAAACTCAATCCCCCAATAATCACAAACAGCTTAAACAGCCCTAGCTACCACACACAGTGGTGGCAGTATGAGGTATATTTCATGTCTCTGGATGTTCTCTATGACGCCTGCAGGAGGAAAAAAGGCAAAAAATTTTCATTATTACGTATATCAGACAGAACAACTAGTGTCAAAATTACCAGTTCAGAAATAAACATTTGCTGTGGCCGCATCAAGTTTTAAATAAATGTTACAAATCAATTTTGGCTGCAGGAGTAAAGCCTGTGGCACTACAATTATTTTCTACTACTTGCTAATAACAATTTTGAATACACAAAGTAACTTTCATTTAGTTTTAACCAAACTGTGTCCAAGTTCCATTCAGTGACATCTCAGTTCTGAGCTGGGGACAGAAGCATAACACTGCCTCTGCTATACTGAGGTCACCTTCCGAGCTACATTATCCCCCCCCCCGCACAATTCTCTGCATTCTCTTCCAGTTATCCACCATTCTGTTCATAGAGATGTAATCAAGCAACAACTTTCAATTGTGACAAACATTCTGAGTTAGCCGACATAACACTTGATGGGGATGAGAACAGGACAAGGGAAAGCGAGTGGACAGGCTCAAACGTCATCCATGGGACTTCTCTCACAGACCTCATAGGCACAGTCACACATGCAGCACAGTTTAATGGTGCAGCTCACCACCTGCCGATGACCTGCATATAACACCAGCAGCCAAGCAATGGATCTCAAATATCTATTGCTTAACTCTTCTTAATATCTAAAAGAGACAGTCCATGAATTTATCTACACCCTCTACATGTGAACATCCACAACTCACCAGAATCATCGGACACAGTGGCGTAATGGGAATCAACCAGTTCCTGGGTCCTGCTCCTCTGATTTGTCACTTTGGTTTGTGCTTTTATGTTTGCTAATGGCTCTCTCACACTGATGCTTGTATAGCCCTCTGGAAGAAACAACACACACTCTATACAGTNGAAGAAAGAGGAGGAGGAGGAGGAGGAGGAGGAGCAGGAGGAGGAGAAAGAGAAGATGGCAATGAGGAGGAAGAGGAGAGGAAGAGGAAGAGAAAGAGGAAGAGAAGGAGAAAGAGGAAGAGAAGGAAGAGGAGAACGAGGCCGTGGAGGAAGAGGAGTGGAAGAGGAGAGGAAGAGGAGAAAGAGAGGAAGAGGAGAAAGAGAGGAAGAGGAGGAGAAAGAGGAAAAGGAGGAAGAGGTGGAGAAACAGGAAGAGGAGGAGAAAGAGGAGGAGGAGAATGAGGCCGTGGAGGAAGAGGAGATAGAGGAGAGGAAGAGGAGGAGAAAGAGGAAGAGGAGGAGAAGAGGAAGAGCAGAAAGAGGAAGATGAGGAGAAGGAGGAGGTTCAGTAGACAGAGGAATGCAAACTGGAACACGAAAAAAGTGTCTACAGATAAGCTTGTACTGTTTCCACTCAACGAAACACGCCCACATAACTAAGCTTTAATTTCCCACTGACAATGTTATCTTATCGCAAGACGCCGTTTTGGTGTCTTGAACTAAACAAAACTAAACAAGGCCCAGCTGCCATCTCTGTTATGAAAGGCACAATTGTAGCAGTACTGCAGGCCTCTATACACCGCCGCAATAAACACAAGCACAATGTGCGCATATAAATCAAAATCTGGCCACCGACTCTCCTCTTTATCAAAGCACTTCCTCTGTCCTCCCGTATTACAAAGTAACAGGCACTGAAACCGCACCCCCTTCCAGTGCAGTTTATGGCACCTGCCGACTACGCCTTTCAAGTTTACCATTCATGCCACGGTGCAGCCCAGTGGTCCGCATCCTGTGGCCCTCGACAGTTTCCAAACTGCCTTGTGGACCCTTCAGTGCCATGAGATTCTAATTAGCTTCAGCCATCGGAAACAGGCATACATGAATCAGTACCACTTCAAGAATGTAACTACACAGTTCATCGTAATCTAATTCAGAAATGAATAAAATGAGTACAATTCGATGTTTAAATATATTAATATATTTGAAAAATTAAAATAATATTCACCAACTAATGCACCAAAATACATACAATCTTTATTCCTAAAAACCTCCTATTCGACCCTGCTGGGTCATCTTCAGGGAGAACAGTCTGTTACACTGTTGCATGCACTAATACAGTGTAAGCGCAAAGCAAAGGCACATTCTCACTTACACTGTGTAAGTGCATCCAACAGTGTAACGGACTGTTCCCCCTGAAGATGACCCAGCAGGGTCGAAACATGTAGGAGGTTTTTACGAATAAAGATTGTATGTATTTTGGTGCATTAGTTGGTTAATATTATTTTATATGATACAGTGCGCCAACATGGAACACATTAAAATTTATGTTTTAAAAACTTCTGAGGCATTTCTCCAAGTCAATCGGGTCGCAGTGACCTGCGTTTAAAAACGTTACGCCCAATCGGTACAGCCCTACTGAGGCCGCAGAAACAAGTACAGTTGAACTCGGTTACAACGCCACGAAAGGGACTGAATATTTTATGTCGTTATAAGCGAATGTTGTTATAACCGAGGAGTATAATGTTATGGTTAACAGTGAGGAATCAATTGGTACCACCGAATATCTGACGCTATAGACGAGGTGTCGCTTAAACCGATGTTGTTATAAACGGGTTCATATATTATTATGGCTGATGGGGGTAATGGCACTCATGGCTTCCACCCCTCTGCCTGCTGCTGCTGATGATGATGATGACGACGACGACGAAAGATGACGATAATTTGCACAGCCTTTTTATCTGATATACACGTTAATATCTTTTACTCATCTGTCTTTCTGCAGGTATATCCCTATCACACATTCATCTACACTTAATGTTTCTCCTCCTGTTGCGTCATTTCTAGTCCACATGACCCACAATGCGCCGCACTGCCCAAGACTCCACCAACACCCGACACCCTTCAGTTTCTTCATATCGCCTTATCGCCCTCGCGGAAGGAGAACACCTGTTATCCCCTTATCATGTCTCCCGCACTGTACGTACGCTAGTTACGTATGCTAGTTAAGTGATGACGTAATGAAACACCGGCCGTGACGAATGACTTGATGTCAAACTGGCGGCTCTCTTCCCTCTAGAAAAATAACTTCTTCATTGCACTTACGCGCCCAAAGTGGTTCCGATTCGTTGCAGGCGTTCACGGAGTCGCGAAAAGGTCGTATTACCTTCGTCATGTCCGTCTGTCCATCTGCCCGCATGTATCAGCGCGACTACCCACTGGATGGACTTCCCTGAGATTTGATATTGGGGACTTTACGAAAATCTGTCGCACAAATCCAAATTTGGTTAAAATCGGGCAAAAATATCGGACACTTTCCATGAAGACCTAAGTACGTTTTATTGTTGCCGGCGACATTAAATCGCCATAAAGGCGCTCTTTTCGAGTAAAATTGTGTCGAGGTTTGTATCGTTCCCCGTGCACTGTCGATAACAAATTCGCAAGACTCAAACAAAAAAATGCACAATACTGTTCCTGATATATATATATATATATATATATATATATATATATATTATATCACACTGAATATTCCTACATGTTTCGATCCACAAGGGATCATAGTCAGGGAACCAAACCAAAGCAATACCGCATAAAACAAAATTAACCGCTTTTATACAGAGCTGACACGGTGTAAAAGACTGAAACAGTTACAGTGTAGACAATTCTTTGTAGCATAGTTGTATCAGTGTACTGGGTCTTCGTACACAGTATCTCGGTGGCAGCCTACGTACTTAACGAAAGTTAAAACGGTTAACTTCCCAACTTAAGTCAGGGAACGCATGCTGTCATCGGTGCAGTGATGTTTTATCTTCCAGTTTCCAACCCAAAAATATAAAGATGAAGATACACAGAGCTATAACTTTGCTGTTGTTTTGTATGCGTGTGAAACTTGAAGGCTCGCACTAAGTGAGGAACATGGGCTGAGGGCGTTCGACAATAGGGTGCTGAGGAAGATATTTGGGCATAAGAGGGATGATGTAACAGGGGGATGAACAAGACTAAATAACGAGCAACTTTATGGTCTGTACTCCTCACCAATCATTCGGGCGATCAAATCAAGAAGAATAAAATGGGCGAGGCATGTAGCACGTAGAGGCGAGATATGCATACAGTGTTTTGATGGGAAGACCTGAGGGAAGATCACTTGGAAGGCCTATGTGTGGAAGGGGGAACATATTAACCCTTTAAAGACGAAGCGTATCTGTTTTATATTATAAGGACTCAGCGCGTACCGCGCTGTAAACACTCTGCACTTCGGTTATAAAAACCAATCTCTTAATAGTTTATAAGGCAAAAGTTGCTGTTTGTTCTGAGATACGTACAAAACACATAAACGCAATGTGGGCACCACGTAGAATTTTTTAACGTTAAACCTGGTGGTACGTAAAGTTACCGCTAGGCTTTAAAAGGTTAAAATAGATTTACAAGAAGTGGGATGTGGAGACGTGAACTCGTTTGATCTGGCTCAGGATACAGACAGGTGGCAGGCGCTTGTGAATGCGGTAATGAGCCATCGGGTTCCATAAAACTCGGGGAATTTCTTTACTAACTGAGGACCTGTTAGCTTCTCAGGAAAGACTCTGCTCCAGGGAGTTAGCTATTACGTAACACTGGGGCTGATGCAATTTACTAATACCAAGCGGCATTTGTCGTAGACTCAAATCAATACACACGTTGACTTGGGGAACATTTCACGACAATCAAACACCTCACGTCACTAACAGTTCCCACCTACAGCTGTCACGTTTCTGCCGCTAACCACAAAGATTATAAGCTCACAGCAAACAGCTAAGTTACAGAACGGGAGATCACACATCCTGTTTCAGAAGATCCATTACTGAGCATTATTTATTTATTATTCATTTATGACTCACTTAACGCCACTCGGACTACCTGACACAGCATGCGTACGTTCAGTGCGCACTGGAAGATTCTGTAGCCTGCTTCAACACACAGCACAGCACTGCCTGTGCACACAGATCAAGGACACTTTGGGCTCTGGCCCGATATTCGAACCCGGGACCCTCCAACCAACAACTGTATTCCAACTGACCTACATTTTCAGTAAAGACACCGACCAAGATGAAAATTCCAGCAAGTTTCTACGCCTTCGCAGTTGAGGTTTTAGTTCTTCTGGGGCGTGACGCTTCGCCACTGGGTAATTTGTTCCGACGTTTCGACACTACCTAGTAGTTTCTTCTTCAAGGTTCAAAATTATACAAAATGTGTCAAAATGTAATCCCGATTTAAAAATATTTACAGTCGAACTCGGTTATAACGTAACGAAAGGGACTGAATATTTTGGGTCGTTATAAACGAGTGTTGTTATAACCGTGGAGTGTAATGTTATGGTTAACAGTGGCCGACTTAATTGGTACCACAGAATATCTGACGCTATAGACGAGGCGTCGTATAAACCGATGTCTTTATAACCGGGTTCGCCTGTGTATATGTATATATATATATATGTGTGTGTATATGTGTGTGTATGCGCGTATATATATATATATATATATAAAACTTTGAACTGTACAAAGCTTGACCATTTCACTTACGAAACAAAGTGTAGACAAACAGTATTATACAGTGAAACCTGTCTTAAACGGAACCTGGGCATAAAGGAAACCTGTCCTCAGGGGGGAAAAAAAGTGCCGAGGGTCTGGAGTCTGGAAGATCCAAACATGAAGCACCTGTATTAAACAGAACTTCCCTGACACGAAAAAAATCCGGTTCCTTGCGGTTCCGTTATAGTCAGGTTTCGTTGTATTTGTATTTATGGTTTATTTGACCACCTCTTTGTCGTAACATCATACTGGGAAAAGCCCAGGTTCATATCTGGATCCAGATACTGGCTATTACTCGTGTAACCGACATGTTCACGTTCCCTTTTACCGCAGTCCCTCCGTGCAAACAGCAGGGAAAAATTAAAAAACATTAAGCGACTTAGTGAAGTTAGGACTTGTTGCAAAAGCAGCACTAACATTCAACGACATGTTGCAGTGGTGCGACCACAATGTAACAAGCGTTCCGACGTTAACTTGAAAAAAAAAACAAAACATTCATCTGGCAGAAGACAAATGAAGATCACAACGAAACGTCCGGACGTGCAGTACTCTGCAACATGGGCGCATAAGTAAGTTTGGCATAGCCGTTTCTGAAAAGCTGCCAGAAACGCGACCAGCTGAAGGCGATATACACGCATCAGGTAAGCAACATTGCATAACCCTGCCTGCAGCATTTGGTAGCACTTGCCACGTCGCAGGTACGATGTCCGTCTTACATAACTAACTCCATGCAGCAGAGTCCTCCTTCAGAAGCCAACAGGTGTTCAGATAGTCAACAAATTCCCCGAATTTTATGGAAACTGAAGGTTCATTACCACACTCACAACAGCACACTACCATTCCAAGATCTGCAGCTGATAACTGTCACTTCGATAAATTGTCTGAAAACCACTCAAATGTATCCACATAAACAGGTTCGGTGGGGCATCTTTCATTGTAAAAAGGTACAAAGGTAAAATAACCGCTGCCCACGCCAAGAAAACATACAGGGTGGGAGAGGAGATTAGACTTCACCCATAACCTCGGCCTTAGAAACGAACGGTCAACATCACGCCACGTCGGCTTTAACCCCAGGAAATAAACCCAGTTCCCAAGGACTAGGATGCTGGGTGCGCCTCAGAGCCGGTCTGAACGTTTTGAAGACGAGAAAACCTCTGGCCCCTAGCGGGATTCGAACACTGGACGGTGCAGCCAGTAGCATAATTGCTATACCGACTACGTAACCCGATTTCATCCTCCATTATAGGCGGAGCAATAAAATGGGGCCCACGTCACTGATGGTCACATTGGAGATTAACTTTTTATTATTTCTCTCAGATGCTGCAAAAGCTGTCCTCGTATGGAAGTACCGGTCAGCCCAACGTCACGCTCTGTTAATCACGCTGCTAAGTTTCGCTAATGTGGCAGCTGACGGCCGCTAGCGATTGCGTGTGTCAGGCAAATAACATAACTATACGGGGTCATGCTGGGGCCGAATTTCACACGTGCACATATACCTTGGTTAACTCTTTAAAGACGAATCGTATCTGTTTTATATAAGGCCTCAGTGCGTACCGCGCTGTAAACACTCTCCACTTCGGTTATAAAAACCAGTCTCTTAATGTTTTATAAGGCAAAAGCTGCTGTTTGTTCTGAGATCCGTACAAAACACATAAACACAATGTGGGCACCACGTACAATTTTTTAATGTCACACCTGGTGGTATGTAAAGTTACCGCTAGGCTTTAAAAGGTTAAAGCAATAAAGCTGACAGGAAAATCTTATGCTTTCGCAGCGGTCCAGTTGAGGTCTTTGTTTTTACGGAATATGGCGTCGGTCACAAGGTGACTGGTACCCGACGTTTCGGGACAGCTCAGAGTTCTCATCTTTAAAGGTAGAACGTCCAATCACCCCGCGACGCGGCGCCACGTTCCAGAATAATTAAGCCCAGAACTTCAGCACCACTGTCCAGAACACAAAAGAGAATTTTGTGTGTGTGTGTGTGTGTGTGTGTGTGTGTGTGTGTAAGGGCCGCAGTAGCTCAGTCGGCATAATAAAACGGGGACTAGTGGGCGGGCTGGGCTACCGGGGTTTAATCCTCGGCAACAGCGGGAAATTGTCTGTGAAATTTCAAGTTCTCACAGGCGTGACTATAGAATACTGTCTTCTGCGTTGTGACACCGTGCAGTCTGACACAAATTTGTCACAGTTTCGAAGGACATTGGGCGTTGCTAAAGATCCGTGTCTCCAGTGATGTGACGCTCTGTCGTTGATATTTCCCAAAGTTAAGAACGATCATACTGCATTCGTCTTTAAGATCAAATAATCCAAGAACACTTACACTGCTTGAACCAGAAGATGAAGGCACTACAATCTTACGAGACGTCGGCAACTACTCGCCCAAACACACGCCATATCCCATGAGACTTAAATCTTCAGCAGCGCCGCTACGAGAACGTCAAATCTCAAAATCAAACAATCAATCAAACAGTCAACTAAAGTCTGAGATCAGTTCTACTATCCCTTCGTATGAACCGCACAACATAAATGTGAAAAAAAAAACTGTCTGATAAACACGGGCCACGCTTCTGTTAACGGGATTGGTCGTCCTGACTAAACGCCAATGATGTGGTCGTACCAAGGACTGACGCTGCTAGTGGCAGGAGGCACCCATCTAATTAGCCCTTTACAGACGAAGCGCATCTGTTTTATATAAGGACTCAGTGCGTACCGCGCTGTAAACACTCTCCACTTCGGTTATAAAAACCAATCTCTTAATGTTTTATAAGGCAAAAGTTGCTGTTTGTTCTGAGATCCGTACAAAACATATAAACGCAATGTGGGCACCACGTAGAATTTTTTAATGTTAAACCTGGCGGTAAGTAAAGTTACCGCTAGGCTTTAAAAGGTTAATCCCTTGAGACTCCTTCCTCTATGTTGTATGAAGACCTCAGAATCTGCTTTCCTTCCATCTTGGTACGACTTTGTGCAGCGCGGCAGGGAATGTGGCACGCACGACAGAGAAGAAATGCATATTGGGCTTTAGTGGGCAAAAGCTGAAGGCAAGAAAACACGTGCAACACCCGGACGTAGATGGCAGAGTAATACTGAAGTGAACCCTGAAAGGATGGGCTGGAATCGTGTAAATTGGATTCATCTGGCTCAGGCCATCGTTGTGGCTTGTTAGACATTCACTCACAGGTTTTCTGACGTTCTGAAATGGTAGGCTGCTGCGAAGACCTTGACCATGCCAAGGACTTAACGTATTAAGGATGCAGTATTGCATAAACTGTTATTTAACTACTACTTGCTCCAAGGCCAGTACCAGTCACGGTAAGTTATGTTAACTGCGCGAGGTTTCGTAATAGCGACATCGCGAAACACGTCTGCTTTGAACACAAACGCGGTCTGCATGAATTGCACGCGTTATATCTCGCAAATGTGTATCTACCTAACCAACCAACCAATTAACCCTTTAAAGACGAAGCGTATCTGTTTTATATAAGGACTCAGTGCGTACCTCGCTGTAAACACTCTCCACTTCGGTTATAAAAACCAGTCTCTTAATATTTTATAAGGCAAACGTTGCTGTTTGTTCTGAGATCCGTACAAAACACATAAACGCAATGTGGGCACCACGTAGAATTTTTTAATGTTAAACCTGGTGGTATGTATAGTTAAGGCTAGGCTTTAAAAGGTTAATGGAGCAGGGTCCTTCTTGAGAAGCGAACAGTTCCTCACGCAGCCAGTAAATTCCCGGCATGTTACGGCACCGCATTCATAACAGCCCACTGTCTTTTCAAAGGATATGTCCAGGTCCGAGGCTCTTCATTCCATTTCGCAGTATGTTAACTTTTTTACGATGAAGAGCTGTCCACTCCCTCCCCCAAACCCCACCACGCTGGAGGACCATTCCCGTCGGCTTTCCGCGACTGTTTTATTCAATATATTCGCCGCTACCCTGCATATCTCCAGGCCGTCTCGTCTATCCTCAACTTCGCGACGCGCCATGCCGTAGACACAGGTATCCACTATCCAGCTCTGCGTCATTTCAGGCTTCCGCCGCGACGTAGATGGAGATCTGCGCTCTTCTAAGATATCACGCAGCGTTGAGTGGTAGGCAGTTCTGTACCGACGTTTCGGGACAACCTATCGGTCCCATCTTCAAGGGTCAAGACGTCCATAACTGCTAGATTATTGCTTCATGAGTTAAGAAGTCGAAGACTTCTTGACTCTTGAAGATGGGAACGATAGGTTGTCCCGAAACGTCGGTACAGAACTACCACTCAATGATGCGTAATATCTTAGAACAGCGCAGATTTCACTGTCTACTTTATTTAACCGTTTAAAGCCTAGCGGTAACTTTACGTACCACCAGGCTTAACTTTAATCAATTCTCCATGGTGCTTACATTGCGTTTATGTGTTTTGTGCTTATCTGGGACCAATCTGCAACTTTGACCTTAGACCTCATCAACTGATAGGTCTTTTAAACTGACGTGGAGAGTGTTTACTGCGCGGTACGCCCTGAGTCTTTATATTAGACAGAGTGCGTTTCGTGTTTAAAGGGTTAATCGCGCCAACAAATTACGCGTTTAGTATGGTAATCGTCCTTTGTACGCTGCGGGTTCTACCAGTACACCCAACGAGGAGAAAGGCCAATCATACTGAGTTTCACAGCTTTATTGATCACCCAATACATTCACTAGCTGAACCGAGTTCACCTTTATTTATCACTGATACATTTACTGGTCACAGTGTTTATACTTTTACTTCACGCCAGCTATAGCATTGATTCTTGAATCCATTCTAAATCTCCAAAATGCATGCCGTCAGTTACGGGGCAGATCTTCGTACCGTGCCCTTGCTTCCTACTCCCCCTCCCCCCCTCCCCGTTGTCACCAACCTCAGGCCCCCTGTATTTTTATTTCCTTCTGTCCCTCTACCCATTTCGTTGCGAAACTAGAAGATGGGAGGGTCAGAGGGTCGTTTCTAAGGCTGAGACTGGACACACACACACACACACACACACAACA